>NCVS01000493.1:81280-137655 GCA_003055095.1 Goniozus legneri | reverse complement strand
AACCGCTGAGAATGAATCGCACCCCCTCCCCCCTCCCTCCTTCAGCTTCGAGTTTAAACTCGCCATAAATCCACCGCGTACCGAAATTCTTGATTTTTTCAAAAATACATATCTTGTTTACTCGCGTTATTAAATTTTTACGAAATTATTCATCAGTTGTGCAGTTGGTGACGTGAAAGTACCAATTTTCAAAATGATTTTATCTCCTCTATTTCATTTCGACGTTTCAAAACTAGTCTTCTATTATGTCATCGATCGTCTATTTCTATTCGAGGAATTCGAATTTTCTGAAAAATATCACGTCGTTAAAATAACTTGTTTATACACCGAAAATAATTTCCCAGCTTTATACCTCCCACCTCCTTGCCTCGTGAATGCAAAAATGTTATTCACTGTGTTTATCTCTCTCTCCTTCTCTCTTTTGGATGATTCGAGTCACACCCACGTGAGCGGCGCGTGTGGTTGTACCTTTAAAGCGCCTGCACGTGCGCACACACTCACGTGCGCGAATTCGCGTCAGTGTGTGCACACAGGTACGTATTATAACGAGCCTCGTGAGCGAGTGTGCTCGGTCTCGCGTGAGAGCGAGAGCCCAGTACCTGATATAAGGTATACATGGAATTTGACTCAGGTACGAGTTCACGCTCACACACACACACACACTCACAGACGCACGCACGAACGTCTATATATACTCTTGCACACTGAAGCGGTATGAAAAGAGAGAATACGGTGGAAGGGAGAGGGAGAAGGGGGGGATGACACTTGACTCAGCCAGCACGACACCTCGCAAAGTACTTACGGTCATTTAAAGATTTTGTTCTACTGAAATTTGCGATTCGTCGATTAAAATTTTCATATCGACCCTTACAATAGCAATTAACAGAATTAGCATCCAATTCTCGTTACCGGCTAAAGAGAAAACTCGAAAAATGGTCAATGAAAGAGAGGCCTCGCCTTCCTTTTTTTGTTATTTTTTTCTCGCTTTTTGTTATAATCGGGACCTCGGTTTGGAGGTTAGCGCTCGAATTAGAACCGGTTTACGCACTACGTATAAATGGAACCACGTACTGCTCGTATATAGCTGATCTCGGATGACGATAATTAAATATTTACACGTTGGTTTTGTCGTGTAACGTAAAAGAAAAAGAAGAGCAACCTATCTTCTCCTCTCTCTCTTTTCCTCGCTCGTTTCATATTTTACACGAGCGGTGATGTTTCGAAATTAAAAATAAAAATTACGTAAACGAGTTCGTACGCTGAATAATAATTTCCATATAAAACTCTTTCTCCGCTCTTTTTTTAAATGAGAGCAAGAGGAGGAGGAAAAGTTAAATTTTGATTATTCTCGAAAAAAAAGGTAAATATGTCGTTTCCACGGAGCCTGGCGAGGAAGGGATATAGAGAGAACTGCGACAGCGAGGAAAGGGGAACGAAGGAGTGGAGAAAAAAAAGCCAACGTTCGCTACTCTATGAAAAGAAATATCCCGGGGCGCGGTGAGGGGAAATGAAGCCATCTCAGGGCCGTACATCTAACCCAGTCCTTCCACAAAATGATACAGAAAATTTTCCATACCCATAGTATCAATATAGAGAATTTATTTTTCGTTTAATGAGTGGTAATTTAATTTTGTGAGATTTTACGATTGAGAAAACATTTTGTTATCAGTTTACTTTCAATTGTTTATTGGTAATATTGGAAAGTACGAGAAAAATTGTTCAATTCCCTCCGACACTTCTTTTCACGAAGAAACACGGCTGTAGGGGTTTTATATTTCCGGGACAAGGGATTTTCAAGCTTCGTCTGGCAACTTGCGGCGCCCTCCGTGGGCTCGTTAAAAGCAAACGTTACAAAGGCCCCTGTGCCGTTTATACAGAGACATACACCAGCTTCGGGAAAGTAACGATCCGGGCTTGTCGAGTTTTCGCAAATCACAAATTATCATTATCCCCTCAATTCCAATTAATTCATTTCCGACGGAATTTTCCAGGAATGTAATTTTCTTCGTTGTCGTTAATTATGTTCCAGAATGTGAACATCAGTCGAATTAACTAAATTAGCGAATAGATTTTAATGGATATTTAATTTAACGAAATTGTAAATACACATAATTTTATATTCATAATACACACTGTGATTTCTGCGATGGAATAATATTCAAAATTTTTTTCGGATTAATAATTCCCCCTTTTAGGCGAAAAACTGTTATTCCTTGTAATACCGCGATTCTGAACGTAAAATATTGACGCGAGGAATTAGCCATGAGAGTTTACACTAGCGTACATAAATTTGTAAGAAAAAAAGAAGATAGAATGAGAGAAAAATAGGAGGAGAAAATAACGAAAAAGAATGAGTGAGAGAAAATCTTTTGTAAGGGCGCGTTGGTGTACGTTAGCGGGGAGTCTTTGACGCGGAAATTAAACGAAGCGGGAGAGTGTATTCCACGAGAAACAGGGAGGGGGTAAAAAGGAAAACTTGAAAAATAGGAGAAACACGATGATAGTGGGGGAAGAAAGAAAATGGGGAAAACAACAGTCGCTGTGCACGCGTTAAATAAACTGATAGGCGAAAAACGTGTCCAACCGATTGAAACGTAAAAATTTCATCATTCTACTGAGAAATTTGAAGTGAAAATGGGTTTTATCGTTAAATTAAATTTTTCGCACAATTTTCTAAAAAAATTGATCATACACTCTGAAATTATATTATTTTTCTGAGTTAATATGTAGTTAGAATTACGGTCGTTAAATAGCAATAGAGCTCGCTATCCATTTGTTCAATTTTTCAGCGGTAATTACTCGGAGGCTCTCTATCGGGTTTTGAAGCGCTCCAGTCGCCCCTTCATGTTTCTCTCTTTCTCTCTCCCTCGTTCTCCCGGCTCACTTACTCACTCCCCCCTCCCCCTTCCCCCACCCGCTCGCCCTACTGCGCTCCCACTATCGAGCCAGAAATTGCTTCTGTACACATTTTTCGGCGTTTGCTTCGACCGAGCCCGACTAAAAATTCACAGAATTGTTAAAATTGTATTGAAAAAATTATTTCGTTTGTTTATCGAAGTTTGAAATTCTCGCTCCCCCGTTTTTCCATTCGAACGATAATTTTAATTGAGATAACGAGAACAGAGCTCGCGATCGGCTTACATAACGTTTATTTGTGCAAGCGTTTCAAATATATACAAGACACAATGCGAAAAACATTGACGACTTCGAGGACTAAAAATATTCAATCTTTCTGGTTTTTCGCGAAAAGTCACGAAAAAATTTCGAGTCGAGAGAAATGAGAAGAAAAAAAAATTGTAGCGTGTATGTGTGCGAGTCGTGTTCCGAGAATACGGTATTACGTGTTTGTACATGGATCGTAGTGACGAGGCAGGAAATGCCACCAAATGACTAAGAAACTCTCGCACACACGTACACACACAACACGGATGAGACACGCGCACACAGGCGAAACTCGAGGGGCACTGTTACGAAGACTAATGATATCAATTTCTCGAATCTCGACGCTTTAAACTCGCTGCCAAAATAACGAACCGAATTTTGTTCGTTTGATCACCGAACTCTATAGACACATAAACTGTAACGCTGATTATCGATAACTCTATTTTTCGATTCGGAGTAATTACTTATCTGCTTACAGATACCCATACTACAATTATCAATATTATATTTTATATCAGTGAACAATATTTATAAAATATGTCGGATTTGTAATATAAATATTATCGTTATTACTATTTATTTATTTATCGATACAATTTTTATGTTTAGTCTTATTCAATCCAGCTAAATTTTTATTACGGACAATTTGCTCGTCTCGGTATGCGTATTTTGTATATCTATCTGGGATTTGTAATGAAAAGACCGTGACGTAATACGGTTGACATTTTCACGATCAAGGCGCGTATGAATATTTTGCAAGCTGCGTGGCTCATTGTGTTTATGACGCGACCTATAGATCATCGGAGTTTGTATGTGTGTGTTATATATATGCAATCCAATTTGTTCGATAATTAATCGAGCTCGAAGCGAGCAAACTGGCGCGAGAAAGAAGACGAAAAAGACGCGACGATATCAGGAGAAAGTTGAAAGAGACGAGTAGAGGAAGAGAGGCAAGGTCGAGTTCCAAAAGAAAAAGAATCTCGAAAATCTTAGTTTCCGTTCTTTGTACCCAAAATCTCGCCTCGTAAACAAAATATCGGGACTAACGGTCGGAACTTCTTCTCTTTTTTATTTCGTTATTACGTTTCTCTGCTCTACCGAGAATTCTTGCATCTGTGCATTCTCAACGCGAAGATAATTTACATCTCGGCGTGTAAAACAATGCCGTATAATTAACAATTACAATATCAACTCACCGACAATTTTATACTCTTTTTTATCCTCATTTTATTCTCATTTTTATGTCATTTTTATAATACGCAATAAAGAATCGACTTAAAAGCCATTTTCATTATTATGTCAGTTGTAACTTCTCTCTCTCTCTCTCTCTCTCTCTCTCTCTCTCTCTTCCTCTCCTCGTTACTTTTTTTTAACTTTTTCATCTCAACGGTGAAAGAGCGGCCCCACGACGAGTATTTGAGCAGGTATGTGTGATTACATGTGTGTTTGTGTGTGTGTGTGTGTGTGTGTGTGTACGGGCGAGCAAATGCGCTTGTGCATCGAAGAAGAAGCGAGGAAGGGGGTAGAAACTCACGAGAGTGGGAGTACAGTCGGCGTCAGAAGTGCATACAAAGTTTGCGGATCTACTTATCAACGTTCGTTCATCGATCGTCAACAAATTGTTATAAGCTCGTGAAAATTATCAGTAAACGCTCGAAGAAAAAGAGAAGGCGCTGCGAAAAATCTCACGGTTTGTATTTTCTTCCTATTTTATGTTTTTCTCCCTCTGTGAAAAATTAATCAAGCAAGGCGAAACTTCGTTACGACGTCAAGAATATCTAAATAAGAGCCGCGAGAGCTAAACTTTTCACCGAAGTTGCGAGCAAACGAATTTAATGAGACACGGACGTTGCAATATGAATAATAAGGCGAATAAAAAGAAAAAGAGACGAAGTGGCTACAAAAATCATTGCAGATCTCTCGGTATTTAAATAGTATCGCGCACGATGACGTAACAATAACAACTATACAATCACCGTAAAAAAGTACACAACGGAAAAAACGTCGACAGTAAATCGCGATTAAACCGATGGAAAAATTTGGTCTAGCGCGAGCGTTGCTCTCAATGCCGCTCACGGACAATACCTTTTCGACGTCGGCTTGTATTTCACGTTGGGCGAGGATATCGATAGCCATAAAAAATTTCGATATCAATCGAGGTAAGTGCGGGTAAACGCCACGGCTAATAATCGCGTTCGTATGTTTATTAAATAGTTCCAAGCTAGTTGGATAAATAAAAATGTAACGATAAACATTCACAGATAATCGACGATATAGCGAAATATCCATGCTATCTTCTTTTTTATTTCATTATTATAAATTACATTCCCGATGAAACTTTCTCTTTTCACTCGGATAAGCGAATCCCGCGTCGAGTACATGCACACAACAAAACTCGATGGAAATAACAATCTTAGAATATTTTTACAATGGGTATGTAAAAAAGAAACATTTACTCACGCAAAGCTCAACTTTAACCTTTCGTTGAGTATATCGAGTTTGAAAAAAAAGATAAAAATATTACGATGTTAATAAATCATATAAAAATTTTTACGAGCCATTATGTTATAGATTTTTGTATTTCGCCATCGGGCAGTTTTCATTGATAATCATTGTTCGCAATAATATTCTAACGATTCCCTAAAATCATTAAAATAGTGATTTTTTTTCATTCGCCCCGAGTACTTCTATAAACGAATATTACAAAATGAGTATGCAATAACCATCGTCGTGTTGATTTATGATAAGTCCCTGATAATGGCTCGTGCGCCTCGCGAGCCTCGCACATGTACAGACGAGTACGTGCACGCGCACGCATTCACACACGAACGGAGAATATTACTTCGAAAGAGGAGAATTAATATATTTTTATGTACGTTTGTACAAAATTTCGAATTTCGGTATTCGACAAATAATCGCGTATTATTTTACATAAAATGCCAAGTTATAATCTGAAGTTATGAAAATTGAAGAATAAACAATTAGAGAAGTTATCGCTCCAATTGCTCGGAGTTAATAAGATCGTTCGATAACGTGGTACTAGTTTCGACTTCACAGAGAGGAGGAAAGAAAAATAACGTTCGAGTAATTTAACTCGCAGGTCGAACCTACGTCGAATTGATTTCATAACTTTCCTGCCTTGTGAATCGCGGTCAGCCATACTTGCTTCGTCGACTGTACCCCTCTTCTCCTCCATCCCCATTTTCATAGATTCCCCCTCCACTCGGACGTTCCTCCCCACCTCTCCTCCCCTCCTCTCCCACTCGCGGTATCTCTCTCTCTCTCTCTCCCTCGCTCTTCCACCTTCTCTCTCTCTACTGACTAATTTTGCCGATTAGAATTTTAGCATAGGAGGGTACAGTCGAACGTAAAAGTTCGACCTCGGTCCGCCATCTTTTATTCCCTCGGATTCCTACCAATTCAGGAAAAAAGGTGTACGCGAGCTTTCGTACAAGAGATTTTATCACGAATATCACAACTTTGGCAATTATAAGTTGTAATGTGGAAACTCGGGGAAATTAATTTTTTCTCTTCTTTCTCTTATTATTAGCCGCGGAGAAAAGTGCTGAATTTCAAAATGTGTGGCAGCTCGATCGTTATCGATTGGCAATGCGCGACGCGATGAGTCAGGGAAATTTGAGAAAAATAATTGTTTTAATTTTTTTTCTCTTTTTATTTCACTACCGACACTGATATATATCTAGTACTGGTTGACACTTGTATTTTTCTATCTTCTTTTTTTCCTTCTCTTTTTATCGGAGAAGCTCTCTCACGATGCAATTTGCTCTGTAAGTATAACGCTTGAGCTCGACGAAGCTGCAAAAGTAAATTCCATTAAGGCAGCGGCGTCGTTCTTCCGTTTAATGTCGTTAGTTTGAAGAAAGAAAAAAAAATAACGGACACACACACACACACACACGCTCGAATATATATTTCAAAGAATTTAAATTTGGACGAACGAAATATTTCGAAATCGATAATTCCAATTTCCGAGCAAATATGAAATATATTATTTCAATATTTATCGTTCGATAAATAAAAATGGATTGCTCGTAGGCGCTCTTATGAAATTCATAGCATTAAACAAATCATTAAAATTTTTAACGATAACAGCAACACATTGTATTGTTTTTAAATTTATCTTATCGCACTATCGCGTACCACTGGTTGATAACGCATTTACATATATTTAATTCTAATCGAGCCGCCCGAAAAACCACGGGGAAATAATTTAACAAGAGCAGACAATTTCGTAAAACTATATTTTTATCGTCGCTCCGATTTCTCAATTTGTATTAGTTAATTCTTTGCCCGTACACAATCTCGGAACATGCAAAAATATTTATCGGATAAATTATTAAAAAAAGAAAAAGGGAAAAAAAGAAAACAACAGCGAAGAAAAAAAAAAGGAATTCACGAGGGAATAATAAGATACGAAACGCATGTATTTAATCCTGTTTCTACGGTTGCGTGTTTACATATACGAGTATACACGTACGTGAGGCAATGGCGCACGCGTGTGCGCTCACGAGAGAGTCCGATTTGATGGGCACTTGTGTGCGAGTCGCGCGTGTGTAACGTGTACGTGTAGCGCCAGCGGCGAGATTATAATTACAAATATAACCGAGAACATCCAACGATTTTCTAGCTCGAGCGATGAAAAGGAATTTGTACGATAATGAAAAATTTAGTAATAACAACGATCGAAATATCGCGAGAAATATTTTCCAGTAGCGTAATAACGGAGCTATAAAGCGAGAAATTCAGAAAAAAAATTGTACTTCAAACAACACAGAAAACTGGTTTGAAATTTCAATTATCGACGGAATTATTATATCCAACAATGGAGCGAGAGGGGAATTTCATCAGATTTGATATTTTTAATTACGCTCGAGCTCGATGACAATATTGGAAATAAATCCAAAAAACGAAAAATTTCTCAATTAAAAATAAAATTCAAAATGGTTCCAAGCTGTCGCATTCCGTGACTCCGTTCGAGCTCAAATGCGTCATGAATATTCTCGCGTTATATTTATAATGTTCTTTTTCATTGTATTTGTACAAGAAAGAAAAATAAAGAAAAGAAAAACTTCCGACACGAAACATTTGTTTCGTTGAAAGTATCCGGTGTTGTGTGAAATAGAATGAGATATGATGTTTGAGTCAGAGCGACGAAAAAAAAAATATAATACCGATATTTGATTTTTTTCCATCGATAAGCGACGATCTGTACGAAAAATTATCGCGATAATTTTTTCGTCGAGATTCACCAGAACACCGCATTTTATTGATTTAATTCACCGATGTATACTTTCAATTCTGCGAAGCGTGGGATAGGAGCGCGAGATAGGTCAAGAAGGGGTCCCCCTTCCTCCATCTCCTACCGCCACCATCACACTACACATTGCTCCGTCCTTTTTACCCCCACCCCTGGAGCTCGCTTCGACTCGCCACTCCGATCCCGACGAATTTTCACGCTATTAAAAAAATTTCGTTACAAGCCGTATTTTTTCGCTTCGCCTCGTGAGTTTTATCGTTCCTCATTGTCGGCTTAAAATATCGGGACCAAAACTTCGTATAAACACGGACGATTAGAGAGGCCTTTTTTTTCTCTCTCTTTGAAACGAGTGCACAACAAGCTAATCAGCTCGATAGGAAAGAAAACGTACCTACGAGTCGAGAATCCACGTAGAAAAAAAACTTACGAATCCATCTCCGATAAAAATATTGATAATATGTTTGAATATTGTTTTTCATTTTTAATTAAAACCGTTATAGCGAACTCTCTCGAAAAAATAAAAACATGGGATTCGATATTTTATTTCGGTTTTGTTTAATAACGAGAATAATAAAAAGAGAAAAAAGGAGTTATCGATTCGAGTTCTTTGTATTACTTTTACGGAATAACCTTGTCGAATATTTCCTCTCTCTCTCTCTCTTTTGCTCTCTATTTCAATTTCTTTGTGCCACCAACTCTCTCTTTTTCGTGTGCGCCGATTTCAAAATTGAAAGAAAAAAACGAAAAATCAAAACGAATTTTTGAAATCACAAATTTTTAAATTCTGTGTTATTTTCATTTTTTTCTAGAGAAAAACCAATGCCAATTAAATCGTCATTCGGAACAATGAACAAGAGAGAAAAAAATGAGAGAGTGAGGGAGAGAGAGAGAGAGAATGGAGTATTGGTATTGGTGTTAAATCGGGTTAAGGCACATCTATAAATACCATGCTAACTGAGAACGAAGAGCGAGAAAGAAAGAAGAACGTTAATATACAAGGAATCGGAGAACGTTCGGCGAGGGAGAGAAGGATAGAGCGATGAAACAAGAGTGAGATAGCGCGTGACAGTCGTATAAGAGGTTCAGAAGCGCGAGTGAGTCGGAGCTATAAACGTATCTCGGTATACGAAACGTGTGCGTGTGTGCATTCCGTATATCCGTACACAGATGATAATGCGCTGAACGAACAGAGATGGAGTAACCCGTCTAATAGTATCGCACGTTTGAGAGTACGCACGCACACAATGCCATAACGTTGCCAGATGTCTAACTCCGAAAATCAACCTAACCTCCCACTGAATCATTTACCCCCTCCTCTTTCTTCACTCACTCTCTCTCTCTCTCTTGCTCGCTTGCTCACTCGTTCGTTCACTCACTCACTCACTCACCCCCCACCCACAACTCGTCGAGCACGCTGTCACTTCAGCACGTCTTCTCAAAACGAAATGCGTTCGAATAAAATCCAATTTTCGGGAATTAAATTGTATTCCAATTGGAAAGAGAGAAAAAAAGTAAGAAAAAAAAAACATAACTCGCTAAAATTCTGATTTAAATTTTAAATATGAGAGATAATATATTAACCTCGATCTTATCCATCTCTTCGCTTCGCGGATATCACCAATTATCCTGGCAGTCATTTAGAATCCTTTTGCACGTTTACACACATGACACATTGCGTTTGAAATTTCACGAATATTTACAACAATTATTCTTCCTCTTTTCATACATATATATTTACACACGTTTTATATATAAATATATGTACAAATATACAATATATATATTTATATATATATATATATGTATATCTATATTATATATATATAATATACCCGCGATACGAATGTTACAGGTCACGAGGGAAAAAAAATTAATTCCGATGTTTTCGTTCTCGCACACGTTTACGGAAATATAAGAGACACTCAATGTTATTTTTTTAAAACTTGTTATTTTTAATCTACACGTACTACACGAGTGACGAAGCGAGGGAAAAAATGCAAGTCGGACGCGCGCGGACCGAGCGACTCTCGAGGTGCGGCGCGCGCCGCTGTCCCATCAAGACTACTTTGTATTTACTCTAATTATGTGACGTCACGGGATACCGACGAGAGAGCCCGTACCCCCACCAATCGGTGCCACCACGACGCCGCCGTCGCCGCCGTCTCACGAATCCTCACGGAGATACACGAGCACGGCCGAGCGCGCGCGCAACGGCTTACGAGTGTTCAGTCGCGAAGCGACTCACCTCGTCGAATCATCCCTTTAACTTCATACCTACATTAAACACATTTATCAATCTCTGTCCTTGTTTTCCAAATCGTTCCAAATTTGTATGAAATTGAAAAAAATTTTTTTCGCTATTTCCTTATGATATTGTCATTGCTCGAATATTTTTTCCAAATAATGCAATTGAAACAACATAGCTTACTTGAATATTAACTCCAAATTCTGTCGTCTGACCATTTCGAGAACGAAGGTCATAATGCGTTGTAATAGCAGCCTTTACGTTCCGTTTCAAATCCTAGAATTCTTGGCACTCGTTTGATCCACTGTAATTTGGTCAAATAAATAAGAGTTTAATTAACTGACACTACTAAAAAATTACAATATTTACTAGACAATGTTTTATTTTATTTGAGTAGATTGTAGAAAAAAAATTACCATCAAAGCCGTTGCAAATCGAATCTGATGAAGATTTCGTTGTTGGTTGAATACATTGAGAATACATTTCAAAATTACCATAAAAAAATCGGAAAAAATCTTGAACATAAATATAACACTAAAAACGAACTAGAATACCAAAAAGAGTAATAAAATGAAATTTTTTTCACACGCATTATTAATATTCAACACTTTGAAAACGCGGGAACGGGAACTACTTCAAGGCAATAACAGCGCGCCCTATGCGGCTTATTCTATAAGACACTAAGCATCTTTGTTACCACGCGATTTCGTTCAATCGATAAAACAGTACATGTAAATATGAATGGTAAATAATCAGATATAAATTAATTTTTATTAATCACTGTATGAATATATGGTAATGAATAGTCATGAATATTAAAAAGTATCATATTCACTTGTTCCTTTATTATCCAAAGCTCTTTGTCCATTTTTTTTTGTTCATAAAATTACTCGCTATATCCACAGCATAGTTAATCTTTTTTTCGTCAAGGATACAATTTGAATGCTCGTTTAATTAGTTTTCTTTGAATCGTGTACTTTCTTTTAAACATTAGGATTGAGGTGTTTGTTTTTTTTTTAAACCTTGTCACAGACGTGAATGCGATTTTACGTTGCAATAGTTTAAAGTTGAACGTGCAATGACGAGAAAGACGTTAGATCTACGAGACTATTAGTAAAGGCTGGGGTAGAAATATAGTAACGGTAATTAGTTCGTTGTAGCTCAATAGTTTTCCGTTGCAAAGTTTAACTTCTCTCTATTTCATATTTTTTTGATATCGAAAAAATACAACTGGAATAATTGGAAAGCTTTATTTTTTTTTCTCCGTAAGCGAAATAATACTTGTGCGTTTATATCGTATTACATAGGCCACTTTGCTGAAAGATAAATATAAATAGAGAGGATAGAAAGAGAGAGAGAAAGAGGGGGGATTTAATGTCGCGTGTGGGAAGCACCGTAAACAAAGTAGTTACACTAATTAAACATTTTGCAACGGATGAATGCGAGGTCATCACGAGAGACTTAATTTAGGCTACGGTTGCGACAGAAGCATTTTCTGAAGAAAAAATACACCTTCCAACCGATTCGATTAATCGTGCAAATTTGTCAGAAAATTCGTTCACCGTAACCGCAGTCTTTTTTTTAAAAATCCTATAAGTATCGCGTTTTCTTCGTATAATCCAGGTGGTCCCTATATCGAAACAAAGTGATACGAATAAAAACGATGAAAATAAAAACTTTGTCATTCCCTGCCATTTATTACTAATTCCGTTAATTGACACTATATTTACGTTGAAATTTTGTCTCCCGTGATGACCGAAAATTTCCTCGAACGTTCGGAAGAGAAAAATATCATCGTTCGATCCTCTCGCATGTCAATGTTATCCTATATATTTTTTACTCTTCGTCTATATCATCCCTCTACACCTCACTTCATCGACACAACTATCACGATATAAAAGAGAACCATTCGAAGGATGATCTCGCAGAAGCACTCACGTATGCCTATCTCGTATTTGTTACAGAGATTTGCAACGCTCATTTTATTTTATTTTAATTTTTTTTTCTCTTTTAACTTGGGGTTATCGCATTTTTTTTTGTTCATTTTCATTAAGTTACTTTTTTTTACATTCCTGCCTAGACTAGATTCGGTATCCACGACCGGGTGTCAAGCGGAAGTGGATTTGGAATAAAATATCACAGCTGGGGCCCCCGTGTACCACACGATTATTCCGTGAGGGAAAATTAAAAGTAAACCAAGGATTGTAACGTGTATGTGGGAAGAGTAGGGTCGTGGGGCTACGGGGGAGCAACGTTTAGTCGAACGGTTACTGTATATCCATGTGAGCCTGTATTTCATTCTCGCTACACAATCACAGTACTCCGAGTGGTTATACCCTCTTTGTAGTCAAAAAATTGACACCGTCGTTCATCTATGAAAATGTAGAAAAAATTACAAGTATACATTTATATCTAGCTATCTAAGATCCATCCAGTCAGATTGTTGTTTAGTTTCTCTAAACAAAAATCTGTATAGTTTCTCGTTTGTTCTCTTTTTGTCTCGTTGCTATCAATGGGGCTCACATCAAATCAGTAACGCGTTCAGGCTCTCAATTTGCGCGGTTTGTTTATATATGCATATTTATATGTGTGTGTTTATATATACACACGTGCATACGCACACATATACATACACACATATTATGAATATATCCATCGTTCTATAATAATCATATTAAACCATATACAATTCATTTGTCGTTAAAATGAATTAATTTTTAGCTCGTTTTGTCGTCATATTATCGGCGTGTGAGATGAAAGTTTTTCTAAATTGTTTCGCATTTTTTCAAAAATAGCAAGTTCAATCAATTTTCGCATTAGGCGATTTGTAAATCGAAACCGTGTCAAATTCTATAAATCCTTTTTCCCGAAACATTTGATAATATCATTTTCTCGCTTTCCATTTTAATTCTAGTATTATAAGAATTCGTACCAGCCGATAAAATTAAAAAATCTGCGAAACAAGTGACGCATTATCGCATTTATTGTATGCTTATCGTAATATCAAAGGAAAAGCGTGTCGTGATCGCGCGAGGCTTCCTCGATTATTCCAAACGGACCTTTGTTCATCTTTTTTCACGTTGAATATGTATCACACAATGCACAAAGAAAAATCGAAAGTTTACCAGAATATAAAATAGTCTGATTATCCAAACCAATAAGACATATAAGATTCACGAGATAAGTTACGCGATTACTCCTCTTTCTTTAATGACAGAATCAACAATTACAAAATTTTTGTCCCATACAACAAATTTCATACCGTTTCTCTCCACTAAACTGAAACAACATATGATAATGATAAAATAAACCGCCTTCGTTAAATATAACCAAGTTATATGTATACATACGAATATACGAACAAACAGAAAAATCCAATTATCGATAATTTCATTTGATATGCAAGCCGAAGCCTCGCACAAACGCGCTGCTGCGGGGTTAATCGTGAAAAAATGTTATGACATATTTTCTCCAAAAACTAATAACATCTTGTTTGTCGAAAATATCCTATTCGCCTCTCCCAACAAGGGGGACAACAATTCCCGATTCTTTAAAACTATCCTACGAGAACGCGAAACCGAACAGCTTCGACAATGTAAACAACAGCTATGCGGCTCGACAGAGACTTTCCCCGCGCGATAGATCGAGAGACGAAACGAGAAGACAGACAGTCGAAAATATTCTCTTTTTGTAACAAATTACTTTACAAATTCACCGGCGAAAATCGAACCACCCCAACCGGAAGGAACGCAACTACCGTGCAAGGGAAAATCTCTCTTCGCGCCGAATATCGGGACGTTCAATCTGATGTCTCATCGATCGTTGTCTGGTCGATCGCATCATCCTAAGAATCGGCTTCCAGCGATTCCAACGGACGGTCCTCGTCTAATCTATCCTCCGGCTGTTCGTCGATGGGTTCGAGCGGCTCATCCGCGGTTTCGTCGATTGGCGAGGCAGAATTGTCGCGTATCGTCGGATCCTCGTCGTCGTCGGCAACGTCGGGAAGATCGATCGTGTCCTCGTCGTCGGGATCGCCTCTCAGGGCCGCTAGAACTCTTCTCTCGACGTTCAATTGTTTCACCGCGTTCTCGAGATTGTCCCTAAGGATGCTACTGGCTTCGTTTTCCGCGTCTACCCACGCGAACGGTCTAAAGGTCATTCTAACAGTCGTGTAGATATTGCGAAAACTCAGCTTCGTGTACAAACTTTTGCTCGCTTCATTTTCAGGACGTATCACTACGAATGGCGTGTAACCACGCTCGGCCACGCGTTTCGTCAGGTACCTGCAAGATGTTCCAATTAGAATTCGATCTTAGAATCGATAGAATCGTTATTAACCTAGCTTGTTAATTTCAAGATCAATAAAATCGTTATTAACCTACACTAAAAATAAAAATTTATTCAAACTACTAGATATTTATTTTGATAAAATAAATTATTATTTAGTATAACGAAATATTGTTTAAAATAAAATTAGTATCTTCAACTCAAACATTATTTTGTTGAATGAACTTGATATTTGTTTGAACGTATACAAATAAATTCTATTTTCAGTGTAGCTAGTTAATTTTAAGATCGATAAAATCGTTATTAACCTAGCTAATTTAGTTCCGTAGCCTTTTCTCCTGTATTCAGGCTTCGTCTGCATCGAGAACATCGCACCGTAATAGGACTGAATCATCCACGCGGCTAGATCGCCCTTGACGAATACACCGGCCGCTGGTAGAGCTTTTATGAGTCGGAGGAAGAGCTCGTGGCACTCCATATCGTTGGCCGGATAAAGTTCGTATATACCCTCGGCGTGTTCTTGCTTAAGAGCCTCGACTCGAACGTCCGGATCGGAGTCGTCGTCCGCCACCTCGGTCATTTCGGGATCCTCGCAAGCCCAAACTTCGCAGAGTACAGCCTCGATCGTACCAGTTCCTTCGTAAAGTTTTGTAAGCTCCTCCGCTAACACCGAGTGAAGAAAGTTTATGTAGAGCGGTTTCGACCAGTCGATCAGTATATCCTCATCTCGGAGCAAACGCAAGAGCTCCGATCGATCGTTCGGACAGAATATGGCGACACTCTCGTGCAACAGACCGTGTGGCTGTAATAAATTATCAAATTTTATTCTTCCTGTAGGATTAGGGCATAGGGTACTCCCCATGTACTATTTGTGGCCACTTGTAGATTGAGTATTTGGCTCTTACTTAGATTTGTTGACATTATTGAAAATATTTCATTAAAAAGTACCAAAAAATATTAAAAATCCAGAGTTGTAATGTATCGGAGCTATTTTTTATCGTTCGTGAAAATCTTAAAAAAGACTGGTGAGTAAATCCTTAATATTTATTGAAAATCATAATATTTCTGAAACGCTTAACTTATATATTGTTTAGATAAGTTAATAATTTATAAAAATAGTATTACGTCCCCTACTGGCACAACAGGCATTATAGAACAAACTCTTCTTTTACGATAAAGAGTTCATACGTATAATAATTCGAGTACTACAGCCAATAATTGATTAATTGATTTTCCCTTATTAAATATTATGATTGTATTAAATTTTCCATCAAAGACACTTGCTTAAAGTGGCCACAAATGATTCACCTACCCCCATCACGTCGAAGGGTGTTTGAAAATTCGAAATTTGAATTATGTCTCAAATAGAGATGATTGAATCGATGAAAATTCTCCTGGGTCCTATTTTTTTACTCACCGATAACGTCATTCCAGGGAAATGCAGACAAATAGGCTCGTTCGGCCAGCTCTTGGCCACGTAAAATCGAAAATCCCACACGCGATCGTTCAGATAAGTCAGCAAGGTTTGATGAAACTGCAAAATAAAAACTAATAAGTCTCCGAAATAGTCGATCGCGCGAGCGGTGAAATACGGCTCGATCGGTCAATCCCGGAGGATAAGTTTGCGCTGGGGTCAAGGTCGGAGCGGGATCTCGTTTGCCGGTATGGTTTTTCGTCGAAATCGATCGAGAATGCATACATGCACGACAGCTCGCGTGTGTGCAATCAAAACGCAACGCTCGTTCTGGCCGAAGACCAAAGACAATCTCGTCCCTTTGATTGCCGAATCGTGAACGTCAATTTCCGTTATTTTCTCAGAAGGGTGCGCGGCAGTGCGCACTCTAGTTCGGAATTGATTCCCCGCATTCAGAAATCGCAGTCTATTAATAAAGCGAGGACTCGAGAATAGCTCTGAGGCCTCTCGGTGCGCGGGAAAAAATTGCTCAACTCGAGAATAGCAGAATTGATAAATCCAGCGGAACGCTCGCGGAATTTTAATTCACCCCGGAAGTCGTTTCCCGGGGTGGAATCTCGAGAACGACTGGGTTCGCGCCGGCAATGCGACTGCTCGCGAGCCGTGACCTTGACTCGGAGCAACGCTACCACTGTCGACGCATTGCCCCCCTCCTTCGACGAAATCGCCCGTCTCTCTCTCTCTCTCTCTCTCTCTCTCTCGAACAACACCTGCAGCACCGAGGAGAGTGGCGTGCCTCGGTACCGTTAAAACAAAAATAAAATTCGCCGATCGATTCTATCCGGGCCGAGTGTTTCTGATAAATATTTCGATAAAAATTGAGAATCGTGCCTGACAACGATTCCGCGGATCGAGAGTAAAAAATATAAAGAAAGAGAGAAAGGACTCGGTTCGCGTGTTGGAAGCGTCCTTGACCTTAGGAGAGCTCTCGATGACGTCCAGTACTACTGCGGGCCCCACGTTACGTTTCCTCGCACAATTTCACTTTTTTTTTACAGTAAAAACCACCCCGAAGGTTCGTACGTGTAATAATTCGATCGTCAACCAAGAATCGATTAATCAATTTTCCCTTATCAATTATGATCAAATTAAATTTTTTATCAAAAACACTTGTTCAAAGTTGTTGTTTGTGTTGTAAGTTGTGTCGTTGTTATACTTGTTCAAATGGTACATCTACTCTTGAAAAAGATTTTAAAAGATTTGAAATTTGAATTTTATTTTAGATAATCTGGGATTAGGAGAGCTCTCGATGAAGTCCAGTACTACTGCCGGCCCCACGTTACGATATTTTGCGAAGAAAATCGCGACATCACGCTCACGTGTAACGTTGTAATACGATCAGCGATGGCTACTAATCGAGCGAATTAATTCGCGTCCTTTAATTAAGCACGGCCCTGAGCTACTATTTTTTTCTCGCGTCGAATGGATTGGTGGATGAGTAGGGGTTGCTTTTTTATCGGCTCCTCGTCAGCGGGTGATCCGAGATTTTCTACCCTAGATCCGGATTACAACATGATTGGGAGCTGAATGGGATGAAGCGATATATATGTAACATTGCAGTGTGTGTTTTGCGAAGCGGTAGACTCACCTTCAGCGACTCGGGCAGATAATCGACGAGGTAGTCCAATAGTTGAGGTAGCTCGTCTTCGTTCAGCAGACGAAAATTCCTGCCTTGCTCGACGGCCTCCGGGCACTCCATACTGAAACTGATTTTGTCGTTAAATTATGTTCAATACTTGAGAAACAAAATTTGAGCCAAAACATTACTGCCGAAACGATATTTCTATAGTTCAGTCTAATTTGTTGAAATTTGTGAAAAAAATTTTCTTCAGTACGAAGCTTCGTAACGTACAATCTTTTTAAAATAAACGACTCCAATTTGCCTTAACGTTGCAGATTGCTAGTTCGGCTTTTCAACAGAACCGGACGAAATTGAGAATTTCGATAACTCGAAGAAGCAATATAGGTCAATCGGGTGACCTCGACGAGCGCGGAGAAGTACTCCTCGCGATGGAACATATATCCAACCTATACGGCTTCTAATGTGTCACACACTCACCAATCGGGCGAGAAACATTCTCACGCTCGACGCCCTATTGGCTCCCCGTATTGTCGTTCGAACGTCATTTTATGTTTTTGTCACATCCTTCCACGAAGAGACATCCGCGATTGTTTTGGAAACGCTCGTATGTAAATACTTGGCTTTTTATCGTCCCGAGAAGCGATCGGGTTGATCCCGCACCCCCGTCGAGCCGGCACTGAGTTTGCCGAGTGTACGAGTGTGCGTGCGTGGATTTTTCTTCTCTCCCTTTCGCGTGAACGAGCCCTTCGCTACTTCGCCCTCTTTCGACGAACCATGCAGGGATCGAAAAACAGGGGGAGGGGGCGAGGAGGGGTAAGGGAAGCCACGCGCCATGCAAAGTGACGTGTTCGGTAATCTCGACCGTATCCTACCATCAATTCGCGATATTTCCGAACTCACCCGACCTTCTCGTTTTTCGCGAGATGAATCTTTCGAAAATTTCTCGCGCATCTCGAAAATTGCGAGAGTATCGAACGGGAGTTTCGAGTTGCCGGCATCGAAGACGTCGGCTCGACGGGGGGAAAATAATTAGCGTGAAAAAGCGTCAAAATATCGATTTTACCTGTGCTAAATGCGTAATATCACTGTTCGCTCCTGTTTCCACCGGAAGTTACCGGTTCGCGATCGAGCAGATTTCTTCTTTCCTCGATTCCTTCTCTTCGTCTTCGTTTTCTCTCGTTCCGAGCTCACCGTGTTCACGATACTCACTCTCACATACGAAGATGAGGGGGAGGGGGCGGCAGCGGTTTCGCACTCGTGCTTCGACTTAGCGAGACATAACTCTCGAGTATAATAGTCGAATTTCAGAACCAAACGAAATATATACTGCACTGCATTAACCAACTTCGCGCAAGAGATAATGGACGATTATCTAGTCGATTAGATTGTATTGTAATATCGATGAAATAGCAAAATTTTGCGAACCGAGGATAATGAAAATGAGAGTAGAGAACACTGGGATGCAACGGATACGATCGCGTTGTTCGGCAAAAAAAAACTGTCGAATTGATTATGGATGTGTATCGCGATACGCGATTTTCACGTCGTACGCGAAATTTGGCGTGTGCGGCTGTCACCAAGGGGTTCGGTACCAACGGAGAGGAGGCACACCCGCCCTCGCCGCCCCCTGAACCCGCACTGGCCGCCCCCGTTTTCGACTTCCCGCACGACGTGTGTTCAACTCCAACGCCCGGTTAAAGAGTGTGTGTGGCGCGCCGTCTGCCGAGTGGCCGCGCAAGCGCCCTATCCTCCATTCCCCAGTGCCGTCACTTTCGTCCTTTTGAAACCGGCATTGCATATCCTTCCTCGATACCTCAGGAATTCCGCCACTCGTTTCGTGCATTTATTGCTTTTTTTATATTCAAAATCCCGCATAGTTGCGTCGAAATAAGAAAACCACCGTATTCTCGCTAACAATGAGTTATGGAATTGTTAATTAGTAGAGTCGACTTTACGCGGTTTACTTACTTTTTGAAATATCTAGAGTCGTTCTCTTGGAACACTTTGTACCTTACCCTATGAGGAAATTAATTCTCTGTGAAAACATTTCGCATTTTAATTTTTTTAATCTTTCATTTTCCTTGTGGTGGCATCCATTTTTTGTTCGATTCCGAACGTAATGTTGCTCAATAGAGTTTGAAATTGATATAGATCCTTACTTGACGACGGCCCTGAACGCTAGCGTCCCGACGCAACACAGCCTCCCGTTCTCTGTCCTGCAGATCGATCCGCAACCGCCCGCGCCCTGCGTGCGAGAAAGCGAAAAACTAAGACGAATTTGCTGATCATCGTGTTGCCACAACCCCCACGCGACGCACGCACACGTTTAATTCTCCTCGAAGAGTATATCGTCATTCGAGATCTATTTCAGTCGAGTCATATCATCTAAGTGAAATTTATTGTCACATTTTTTTTCACTGTAATCGGATCCTTCGTGTGATATCGTCACGCACCGAAGCGGACCTACGCCTTTTCGGATTGTTGAATTCGTTCATTTCGGTATTTTTCTCGAACCAGTGAAGACGCTTTTTGTTCCGAGAGAGGATCGTTTGTGTGGGTTGACATGTGGTGTAGCTGGTTCAGCGCAGGTAGAGAAATTTCTCACTCCTGCATGTATAACAATAAATTTGCGAATTGACGTTCGAAAAATACGATTCCCGCTGCGAAATCGCACACCCCGCGCCATCTAAGAGTACACCTGAGTAGTTCGACTGGACACAGCGCACAATTGAGCAGAGCCGTCAAAACGCTTCATAGTTATTTAACTTACTATAAACTCTGTGACAGATTTAAATATCGATTGATTGTGACTTTTTAATATATGAATTTTCTTCCTACAGATTAGCGATTCTACGTCATGTAATATGAAATCTGATCGCATACACTCGTGTGTTTGATGTATGATAATTGACAGCGCAGTTTAGGTTACTCGTTTACGTCAGTGTGTACATATTGTTTTGCGTCTCTCGTGCATTGTAATCGTTTATTGTTTGCCGGAATCAATTTTTCGTTACAATATTATCGATCAAATATTTTTTTAACAGTCAGACAAGTCAGTTCGATATGAGCGTGCGACCTAGTGCGTACGGATATCCGATAAGAAATTTTCCTGAATAATTAAAAACTACGTAACTTGATTCACTGTACAATCGATAATTCCATGTGCTATTTTTCGCGTTAGCCACGTAAAAGTCAATTGCTATTTTAATACCATCGGCGTAAGAGCGTATCAGTCTGTGATTTTATATTTTTTTTTTCTCATCATCATTAGACGGACGTCATCAGGCTTATTGTTGACAACGAGTTCCAATTTGGTGCCGGTGTTGTTACGGGAAGAAAAATCGAACGATTGAATTCATTGGTATGTAATCGAGGACGAATAATTCCAAACTCTGATCGCTACGAGCTAAATTAACGCGGATGGGAAAATTCAAAAATTTTTAAATCAAAAATTCAATCAGGTATAGAAAATTTCTATACTTCTCTTTAAATCAATTATTTATCCATGTTAATTTTTAGACAAAATTCTCATCGATCGACTACTTGTCAGCTTTCATCCAATTCATTTTTTATTCGCAGGACTAGTGTATAAAGGGAGCATGTCAAGGAGGAAAGTCGCAGGGGAAAGACAATTTGACAACGTGGATTATACACAGTTAACCGAAACCGATAATGGATTTGTGGATTCGCAGGTACATAGAAGTTTATATAGATTAAATAATTTCGTTGTCATTTAAAAGTTTTTTTTCAGTTTGTCAGTCCTCCGGTAAAGATACCATGGAAAGCGATAGCATTGGCGGCTCTTCTGTTTGTTGGTGGCACAATAATGTTAATTATGGGTAGCTTGATAGTCAGTGGACATTTGGATTCAAAGGTAAAACTTGATTCTGTGTTTCCCAATTTCTAAAAACTAATATAAATTATTTTTACTTATAGTATTCCGATCGTATGTGGCCAGTGATTATTTTAGGTATTCTAATGTTCATTCCAGGAGCTTATCACATGAGAGTTGCTATTTTAGCGTATAGAAAAGTTCCTGGCTATTCGTTCGATGATATACCTGAATTTGATTAAATCAAAATTCAAAGTTTTTAATGTAAAAAATTTGATACCGAGAAGTGCTTTCACAGTGATAATGAATAATACTTTATTATATGTATAACATAAATTATTATAAATATTCTATAAATATTTATAATAATAACAGATGATTAATGTAAATAAAAAATGCGTTTATTCTGTTTTTAAACAATTGAATTTACATATGTGTGAAGTGTATGTTTATGAAAGATATATTGTTTAGATGTTATTAATATATTTTATGAAATATAAACCGTGGATTATATAACAATACTGTTATTCATAATAAATAATACTATAAAAGTGAGTCAAATTTAAAATAAACATGTTAAAAAACTGTCATCAAATAAAAAAAAGATCGAAAATATTAACGATAATCATCGTTGGAGTTTGTAGAATGCTTTTATTTGAGGTGAAATACTCTTGCCTATCAGCTTATAAAATCTCTTACTTCTTTTCGAATAGCGTATATGCGGCGTAAATCCCTCTTGTAGAATTTTTAAAAAGGCAGTTCTACATTTTGTGAGTCTACTTTCGAAGTAATCCTCGCTCATGTTGGTCGTTCGAAAATCATTGGAATCAGAAAAGACCTGAAATTTTTCAATTGCAATAATATTATCATTATTAAAAAAGTATTTTTTTAATACCTCGAATATCACGTATATTGATAAATTCCTATCAGATACTCCTTCGATAGCGGGACCAACAGACTTAGCCAAGTCTTTAATTGCCGTCAATAGTGCGAGATGTATTTCGTCTTTTTCCATGTCACAATTTATGATTATGTGTGGAAAATTATATAACTGCAGGTAAAATGGATTCGATTAATTAAAACTTCGTTCAGGCTCTAAAATCGCTATTTTATCAAATTTAAACTTACTTTCAACGGTTTGTAAATTCCGAGATTAAGGGCGTACTGATAAAGTTTTTTTGATAAATTTAAATCTGTTTGAAAAACACCCATTATAAGTTTCCGTAGCACTTTTTCGGCCACTAATAAATGATTATCAAACACTAACTTTCCCAAATTTGTGATATTATCGCTATCACGTTCCTTTAGGATTATTAGTATCACTCTATTTAAATGCGGGGTGATATCTGCAAATCAAAATGTCTTCGTTAATGCTTATTTCCATTCCCGAAGTAATGCGTATCGTAAGTCATGAAATGAATAAATGAACTTACCTATGGGATTATAATTATTACACTGATCTTTGACTAAGAATTCTATCAAGTAAATTGCATGACTAGACGATTTGTAGCTGAAAGTCTCTAGTAGAAGATTTAACACTAAATGCCTTTGAATTAAATCCTCTTCCGTGCAATCGACAGCCCACTTCTCATGGTTCGTGTGTATTACTTTGGTTTCTGAAAATATCACCATCTCCTTTCTATTAAATCAGTTTTTATAAATATTTTTACATTGTTAGCTTATTAAATGAAAACTCACGTTTCAGAAGATCTAATGCTTCGATATCACGATTATTAGCAATGTAAATTTGAGCAAAAATAAGAATATTAGACGCTTTATTGAATGTCAAACATACCCTCATGCTTTTAAGTAATCTATGTGCAAGAATCCAAGCACCTAAATCAACTAAGTCCACTAGAACGTATAATGCAATTGTCTGCAATACCTCGAGGAGTTCACTATCCCCATTTCGGACTGAAATGTCCAAAATAATAAAAAAATATGTGTTATTATGAAAAATAATAATCAGTTTTTATTCATAATAGTTTTTTTATTATGAATTTCTATACATATTTGTACAAAATATTTTTCGTGATTACATCGGATTACTATATGTACGTATTCTTTATGTTATATTAAAATACATCACTATTGATATAAAAAAATTATCAAATGGTATAACTGTATTCTATGATTAGTATTATAAATTAAATAAACTCGAGTCAATAAATTTAAAAAACGTCTCCTTCGTTGTTGAAATATTTATTACCTGTTTTTTCTATTATTGCAGATAAATGAGTAGACGAAATTTTTATTTGATTGCGCAAAATTGAATAAAATGAACGAGTCAGTATTGATGCACTACTTTGACTCAGAGCTTCATCTAAAATCTTAATGACAAAATCATAATCTTTGTGTCGTAATCCTTCTTTTAGGCTTCCCAATTGTAAATAAAATTTCCAAAAGTTATCACGAAAAATGGAAGATGGTTCTTTCAAATCATCTAGCAAAAACATTAATGATAAGTTGTGAATTGTTTAAATATTGAAAAACAAATTTTTTACCTATTAAATACAACTTATAGGGCATTTTTTCCATAGGAGATAATCCCTTCTTGACCGGTTCGGGATTACTAGATTCTTTGGTGGAATTTTCGCCAGTCTCTCGATTTTCAGTATGAGTATTTAACGGAGGCATGACGTTTTTGAGAATTCGCGGATCATTTCTATTCAACGTCAGGGTTTCTCTTAAATCGACAACCCCTTTGATTGGCAATTTTGGAATTTTCGTTTGAGTTTCATAACCAGAATTATTTGGACTCGAGGGTGTATCCCATCGAGTGTAAGGCCTGATGCTAAAAAGTCTCAAACGTTCGTTAAACGAATTTATTAATTGGCGATCAAATTTGTAAGTCTCAATCCTAGGCCACAAATTCTTGTAAACATCTTCAACATGGGTCACACATTTACGTTTGTCTAAACACTCTCTTAATACCCTCGTCTGTTCCTTTATGGAGAGCTCACTTTTCATAAACAAAGGTCTCATAATTGTCCAATACTCACCAAATTCAATGTCATTTTCGATTTGTTTTGCAATTAGATTGCAAGTGTAAAAATCTTTATTTTGTACTATCTCTGCTAAATGATGAACAATAAATCCAACTTTAACTTCCTTTTTTTTCAATTCGCAGATAATGCTACTAATGCTTTCTCGCATCACGTATATCGCATTATCATATAGTTTCTTGCACAAATTAAAAGTTTCAAATTTGCTTTTTTTCTTGATAAGTTCTATAAAAAATAATTTCAAAAAGGAAAAATATTTTTGGGATAAAATATAATCGATGATTTGGTTAGCTATATTGACATTAACTGTGCTCAACTTTGCTGCTAATACCTCTAACTACAAAGAATATTCATTATTAATATTTGGAATGAAAATAATTAATAAATAAAAAGAGATAATAAAAATTGACATA
Organism: Goniozus legneri; assembly: GCA_003055095.1. Taxonomy (NCBI): domain Eukaryota; kingdom Metazoa; phylum Arthropoda; class Insecta; order Hymenoptera; family Bethylidae; genus Goniozus; species Goniozus legneri. The sequence continues at coordinate 112,377 of NCVS01000493.1, read as the reverse complement.
CCTCATGGTTATATTTACAACTCGTTCTAGTGCAATTGGTTCTTAATTTAAAGAAACATTTTCCCATAAATAAACTATTCATTTTACTTGCAATTTCATATTGATTTGTTAAATTCATACTTATACTTTCAATTATTCCATTTTCATTAAAATTATTAAAATGTATATTTTGCTTAATATTCATTTTATTTGAAATCGGCGCTTTACAGTTATTTGTTATACTATTCAGTTCTTTTTGTCTATTATTAATTTGTACTCTTTCTTGTGTTTCATGAGTATTGTTACTCAAAACATTACCTAATTTTATATCACATTCTTTAGCATTCTTCTGTTTAAATGCTTCAAAAGTGCTTCCACTCATACTGTATGTAATAGAAGGAGTTGAAGATTTTTGATTGTTTTCCAAATCAAATTCTTCTCTAAAATAATAATGAAATTATTTAGTTTATACTAATGAACATTAACCAAATTTAATATTTCTACTTACTCGCTGGGATCAAATAAGTCACCTGGATGAAGTGATATTTCATCATCATCGACATCAGATTCCATTGTATTCATATCCCTATCTAAAATATTACCTACTTCCATGCTAATATCAGGAGTAACAATTTCGCAGAGTTGAATATCATTTTTTAATTTATTAACTTCTGTAAAATCCTGTTGTTCTGACTGTTCATTTTGTTTCGTACTCTTCTTAAGAGTATTTTCATTTTGTGTTAAATGATTTTCATTTAAATATTCTAATATTTTTATATCATTATGCATTGTCTGATCAAATTTTTTCATATTCTGGACAGTTAAACCCCCTATAGTAGGGGAATCCGTAATTTCATTTGAATGAACAATCTCACAATTGTCATCTTTATCCAATATAAGACCATTAACATCAAAATCATCAAAATCTATCAATGGCATATGAAGAGCAACATCTACATCAGTTTTAAGCACCTCATCTATTAGATCATCATCATTTTTATTTACTTCATTCTTATCTCGTAGTAATAAGAATTCAGTTAGTTCACTTCTAACTTCATCGTTCGATCTTACTTCAAATTCTAATGGTACTTTATCTTTATCTTCAGAATTACCATTTTTCATTGCAATCTGTTCTTCTTGTTTTAAACAAGATTTATCTTCTTTACCGATATCTTTTTTTTTCAATGCATCTTGTTCCTTGAGCTCATTGTGTGAGATTATCTTTTCCGAATACAAAGGATGTAAGTTGACGTCTTTCTTTATGAATTTGTGCAATTTTTTAATATCCTCTGTAAATTTAATGTTTTGACTGTTGTTAATTTTAAGAGAATTTTCTCTTCTACTTTTAATTAGTTGCGTCAATGAATTTTTCACTTGGTTTTCTTGAGAAAACTGGTTATTTTGAACATGGTTCAAATTATTTTGTGAGAAATTCTCTTGTAAATAATTATGATTACAATCATTGCTCGAAACTTCTTGAGAAGTACTTATTTTGCTATTCCACTTGTCAGAGGAGAATGGTGGCCTTTTTATTCTGATGGTGCCCTCAGGCAGTAGTTTATCATCAACAATTGACAATTTGTTTTTGAGTTTCGGAGGTTTATCCACTAGAACAATTTCTGGTTTACTTCTAATATTTTTTATTTTAATTTTGTCAATTTTATTACCCTTCTCCTCTGTTGTAGAGTTGATAACTACAGACTGCACATTACTGTCTAAATTCAATGACGATTGTTTCCTTATTTTATTTTTAGATTTTCTGCTAGGATCTGTCGTCAAACAATATTTTCTCGATACAGCTCTGTTATCTTTGCAATGTTTTGGTAATGTGACGTCATCAGTGTCAGATAATATTCTACGTTTTCTTTTTATATTGCTAATTTTTGGTGACAGTGATTTTGCATTATTATTAGCTATATTCAAATTGTTATTGTATTCACAGATGTCATGTTTCTTTTCTAAATTATTAAATTTTTCCTTATCTCCTTGAAAAGATAAAGAATATTATCTACTTATCTTTATTATAAATATTATATTATCAAATATAATAATTTATATTTAACATTAAGAAAAACTTACCTGACAATTCTAAACAACCTACATCATTGAGTGAAAAATCAACTATTGTTGTATTTATCGAACAATCAGAGAATACATATTTTTCATCAATAATTTCTTCATAATTAATATGTGAAGAGGAGTATATCTTCTCTGTAGTAGCATCAGAACATACAGAAACTGAATCATGTTGTGATTTAACTTCATTATTAGGATTATTTGCTGTCACACTATTTTTTATGAGTGTGTTACTGTTTGCTTTTTGTTGATAAAATAGTAACGATTCTTTAGAGAGTCTATTTATTACAACTCTTAGCTGTTTAGTAATTAGCAATTTACATTTGCGCTGCAAGCGCAGTTTTCTGGATGATGATGTTTTCTCACGACTGGCTCGACTTCTTGTCCGCATTTTCTACGATGAACTTTGTATATTCTATACAGTAATGAATATAGAAGAATATGTACGCGAAACAAATGATAAATAAAGAGTTAGTTTCCGTTATAACACGACGATCATTGAAATTCCACATCCACTGTAAAACGCACTGAAGATACAATTAAAACTATCAGTTTAACATTAAGAAACAACGATTTTCGAACATAAACCAAATAAATTAGGATTTCTATGTAAATAAAAATGAACTTACCATAAGTTTTTTGTTACTCAACCGAATTGTAAATCCTTATTTAACTCGTTAGAAATTCAATAGTACATTTGGTAGGTGAAATTTCAATATTTTTAAATAAAATAATTGGACAAAAAAACAATACTATCTATAACGAAGAGGAAATAGATATGTATAATTCTGTAACGTTTTTATAGCGTTCGAAATAACCATAGAGAAGTTTCACCGTACATAAAACAAATGCTGCCAACATCCAGATGCACTCCGTCCTTAATTAAAGTAAACATTATACTTAATTTCCATTTGAAAATCAACTGATGCGATTTTTTTGTGATATAATAAAATGCGTACTAAATCGTAAAAATATAATTAACTATTAAATCTCATGTACCGCTGTGCTACACAGACTTGTAACGAACTGGGTGAATTTCAATCATACAGATCGTAACGACATGTAAACAAATCAATTTACGAGTGTTAGACTTTTTTTCGCGAAAGAAAAATATGTTCTATCGAATATCACCTTGTCTTAAGCCGTTTATTTATTTATATCGACATAAAAAAAGAAGCATGGCAGATTCCAAGAATTCATAACGCAGCGGAGAAAATACATAAAGGATAAACACAATTACGATTTCTTAATTACTTTTGTCTTTATTATACAGTTTCAATAATTAAATGCGATGGTTATAAATATTCTTAAACATTTTTACTTAAAATACTTTTAAGTAATTTCAATGAATTACATGTTGAGCGATTTGAATGATCAAACGGGTACGTAGAACGTAAGCGTTGATAAGTACCAGATTTCGTATAAATTGTCTACTTATTAAAATCGTAATCGATGGTACGATCGGTATAACTATACCAAGACCAACGAATTTATCGTGAAATTTACGATTTCTTCAGATACTATATAAAAAAGCGATAATATAATTTCAGAGATATCGTTAATTTCTCGAAAAATTAAAAAAAAAAAGATTAATAAAACAGCAAGAAAGTCAATTACAAATCAGTCTTTTAATTAAACTGGTAGCCGGTTATATCGAAATTGTTAAAAATCATTTGCTCGTCAATCCAGCGACGTGCGGAAGCTACGTTAGCGTAAACGCCCGGAATTTGATTTTCACCGCAACCAATACCCCACGCTACAATACCTGCTTGCGCATAACGATTAGGGTCATTCTTGAATGGACACACCAAAGGACTACCACCGTCACCCTGAAAAGAATTTATGATTATTTTCATTATATTTGGAATAACGATATCAAAGGTACAACTGTATTGAATCTCAACTCATGAATATACTTATTATATCATCATGTAATGAATATATGAATTTCTCTAATAGAACAATGGAATGAACTAAAGAAAATTTTGTCGCATTCTCACCCTGCATGTATCTTTGCCAGGTTCACCTCCGGCACAGATAAACGATTTGTCTAGATTAAAGTATTCACCAAGGCGAGTGCGACGTAACGATTCCTGACAAGTAGCATGCGGTACTACAGGCATGTCAACTTTCTTCAATATAACTTGGTAATGACCATCTTTGCCTGAAATATTAGAAATATATATCATTAAATTAGTCGAATACAAATAAAATACATAAATTTTTATTAAAAAAATTACCGAAAACATCTTTTCCCCATCCACTAGCGAAACATCTGCTGTGGTCGAAAATATCATTCTCATTAGGCAAGCAGACTATATCGACGTTTTCAGCGAACTCGACAGGCTCGGTCAGAATCAAAAGAGCAAAATCATTGCGCAATGCTCCGGAAGAAAATTTATCGTGAATAATGACCTTTTCAACATTGCGGTCTTGATGCGGATAAACTTCGGTTTTCGTTTGAGTGTCCCATTCTCCTGCTCTCACCTTCAACTGGGATGGCATTTTACTAAAATCAGAAAATCATCCAGCTCGTTATGTAGCTCCTCAACGAGATCCAATTGACAGTGTAATATGAGATAATCACTTATTAACGCAGTGGGCTGCGGTCAAAACGACCTTCCGATGGATTAAAGCTCCTCCACACTGATAAACATTCAACTTCGCCGAAGAGTCTAAGCTCTCTTCTTTCAGAATTGCCACCATCCATGGGAACTCTCCGAATTGAGCTTCGTTCGTGTGTCCAGTTATACGGAAACCAACGCCATCGGCGTGCCTCTGTCCGCAACCTTTGCGCTCAACTGGTGGAGGTGTTACCTTATCGTCCGGTTTGATATTCGGTGGATTACAGCAAACGTGTAAATAATTTTCGCACGACGTCTGACCTCTGAATTTACAATGAATCGTTTAATAATCGAACATTCTCAAATCGAAAATAGGATCCGATAACGAACTAAAAATTGCTGGCAAAATGAAAATCGACCTAGTCGATACAAAGTTTTAGCTCGTTATCGAATCCCATTTTTCTCAGCTTACTCAAAAGAGAAACATAATTGATAAATATTCAGTTCACTCGAGCCTGGACGTACACAATAACCCTTGACGATCTCATGCAGGTGTGATTATATCCATGCAAGTCTAAGTTAGCTGTTACAACAATATTATCATGCATACAATTCTTTTCCTTTTACAATCTATATGAGAGAAAATTAGATTGGCCGATTTCACCACACCATGAGAGATTTTAATTGTCTCGGGATATTGGACTCACCCCGAGGGAGCTTGTCTATCAGAACGGGAAGCTTTCCTATTGTTATCGACAAAACCGGACCTGATATCAATTAGTCCTACGCCATCTTCGAGAATTTTGCCCTGCTGGCACTGATAGTAAGGCACGCATACGCAATTTTCGCTGTTCGGGGTCATCGTGTTACCGGTACCAAGAATGGTGGTACCTTTGCTACCACCGGCTGTAGCATTGCCTCCGGTACCGAAAACTTGTCTAATCAGCGAATCCACATCTTGCAAGTCCGTGGGCAAATTCGAGCCTTCGGCTGGTTGAGCTGCTGGCTGAGCCGCTGGTTGAGCCTCGTTAGTTTTGCCAGTTCCGAATGTGTTCTTGATCAAGTCGTCGAGGCTGCCACCCTGGGGAGCCCCGTGGCACAAGCTCGCTACCAGCAACAACGTCACTATTCTTATCGTCATCTTTGAGACTCGTCGATCAACTGAAAACATAATATCGTATTATTCCAATTACAATTGAACGAAATACACGTGGACGTGTTAAATGTGCGATCATTTGTCTAGCGAGCAAATATTTGAATTGTTAAACACGCGTGAGCACAAACTGATCAAATTATTTTATTTTTTTTTCTCTCGACAATGGAAATTACGCAGCTGTTGAGCAATTTTTTTCCTATCCGGTTCTCGAGAATCGATTTTTCATCTAATTGGCACCCCTTAAGTAAACAAAAGAGTGTGGAGTGTGCACACCGCGAAACGCGTACGGAATTCATCGAATACGAAATCAAGTGAGCGATGAGGATATAGGAGGCACAGATTTAACCGAGCAAGGGTATTCCCAAGGCTGTTTTCGTTTCGAAAGAGCTAACATCGGTCGTCATGCCACACGTATTTCTTTTTTTCAGTCACTCGCGTGGTATATATATATATATATATATATATATATATAAACAAAACCAGTTTTGTCGAACGCAGAGGATAAAAAGGAAAAAAAAAGAAATTCATCCTGTATAAGACCGGAGACCTTTTAACTACGTCTGTCACACCAAGCCAAATGATTTCCTCGTTCCACAGTGACGATTAATAAAATGGAACTGGCGAAGCTACGCCAACAGAATTCGCTTCATAATTGCATAATACATTTTTACCCTATATCATTTCAAAGATTTCGAAATTCACACTTAGGATCGTGAAATTTACGTAATGACATGTTTCGCGATACCGATGAGGGATAACCCGCCGGTCTCGACTAATAGTTCTCGATAAATAAAGCTAGTCGGTTACAATGTACGAAGTAAACATACTACTCGATAGCTTTGCTGAACTACAGCTTAATACACATGTGAAGTTTGTATTGACAAAAATGATATTGTATATTGTTGGAAATACTGAAATTATCGCGAGGATACTTACTAGGAGAGAGAGATGCAAAGTTATTCCGAGATTACGATAGTGGCAAGCTGCTATCCAGTTGAAGCGACTCGTGATTACTGAGATCCTGAACTCGACGAACGTACGCGACTTATCCGTACGATCCCTACTCCGCGTACGGTTTTTATGTGACCAAACGCCCTCTTCTCTTTGCCCCCTCTCTCAAAACCTTACCGCGAGGTCTCCTTTGCCAACTCTTCTCTCGCACAAAACTGATTATCGCTGACTCGTAACGTAACATCTCCAGCAGCGGCTTTTCCCACTCGAATTCATTTGCGTTCAATCGGTTTTTCGGTTTTCTCGGTAATCCTTGAGAACCGCTCAGTTATACCTGTATCGGATGGATTTCGATTAAAAAAGAAAAAAAAATTGATCCAACAGATCCGAATACGGAGAAGAGTTTCGAGAATGACATCAAGGATAAACGTGAATTCATTTATCCACTTATATCGTGCTTCAAAAATCGTTTTTACTATGAAGTTTGATCGTCAGTTTTCTTTTCAACTTGCATTCCTCCGTTAATCAGATTGTATCAAATTTTATATAGCTTAAAATCTGTCATAGATGATGTAAATTAATAATATAAAGAAGATATGATACTATAAAACGTTTAAACTCTTACCGCGTACAACAACTGATTTAAATCGTTCGATAAGGTCAAGCTCGTATTCTCAGAACAATTTCAAAAAGCATTCTCAGAGCCCATGACCCATTATGTAGTATAAAAGAAACAACAGCAGCCCTGATTCACCTGGAAAACCAGATTACTCGCTAATTTGTTGGATCCACATCAACCGGTTGCACAAGAGGCACGCTATTTTTTATTTGAGCGTGGCCGCGATCGTGATTCCCCGAGATGACGTAGAAATGTTTCCCAGTCTGTGGCTCGGTCAATGGCATTGTACGTGTAGCATCTGACGTCACTACATTCATGCACGTTCTCCGAATGTCACGTGAACAAATAGGAAAATGTCGTCGATTAAACAATCAGAACTACGAATTTCATTAAATTTCGACATTTTGCCAGGTAAGATAACGGGACTCCGAAAATAAAATGTATTGATGTCCAATAGCCGAATTTATGTACACAACTTTGTGAATAATTAATTTCCTACTCTGGTATTTCGGTATTGGGCACGTACTGTCGTCATTTTCTTTTTTAACGACCACGAAAATTCGAAATATCTTACGCAGAACAAAATGATAGCAATTAGTTGACAATCTCTGACTATTGTGTGGTATGTTGTAACCGATTTATCCGACCGTAAATCGAACAAGCGCTAAAGCCTGATTCGTCCGTTTTGTTGAAACGTTATCGGATCTGAATGATCGTTATTGTCACGAATATAATAGCTCCTTCGAGTTATGCGTGACGAGTTCGTCTCGCTTTGTCAGTTGTTCGTTTCCAAAATGATTTTCACGCCTTTTTACAAATTATACACAAAATAATGAATCTAAAAAAAAAAAAATATATAAACGTAGTGAATAGTCCATCTTCGATAATCAACTCCGACAATAGTGAAAAAAAAAAATTGTGCAATCAGTGCGATCTTCGCTACCTGGAATTCATTAATAAATCATAAGTAGCCTAATTAGTATGCGGTAATGCACGAAGAATTGCTAAATAATTACCTAATTAATGAGAAGTAAAGTACCCACTTATACTCACGTACGAAGATAAACAAAATTTTATCTAATATTCTGAATTTGATGAAACATTAAGCGGAAGAGTTGCGTCATTCGTAAAATTATTCAACTAAAAATCTCAATGTGGAAAAAACTCAATTTTTCATTTAAACCTATATTGTCATGTCATTTGAATAATGAAAAAATTGTATAAACGAAAAAAAAATTCTCCCACCGTGACAATGTGCGTGCACATTGCCGTGACCAGGATTCGAACCTGGGTTACTACGGCCACAACGTAGGGTCCTAACCACTAGACGATCACGGCTACTGGAAGAGTTGTTCTTTCACTGCAAAACTGTTCGATATAACTGGTTGCCTAAGCACACTTAAGATATGTAAATTATAATGTAAATATTTGTTTTATTTATTGATATCACTATATGAGATCAACCAATAGCATATAAGTATGCAAATTTATATAATCGCTTTTACTTTACGTTTCATTGACAAATGTGTCACATAAATATTACTATTATTATTTACATTCCTCATAATAACAATGAATCATAGCTATACTCATAACTCACATAACTCACGGAAAATTTATTCCTCATCTTCTGGCTTTCCCATATTTCGCACTAGATTAGAAAAAAAAGTCATATCTATGATCTCTGCCCTCGAAATAACTTGTTATGCCTTTCTCAACTGATAAAACGTCAATTTCATCGTAGTGAAACGAATTTATTCATATTCAAAATTCTACATCTAAATACCTGTACATAATCAAAGATTTAAATATTATAATCAAAAGTGAATTAATGTTAAATAAACCTGTACAACACCGATACCAATTTCTAGAATTAAAGTACACCGTAATTGGCCAGCTGCTGATCTATCCATTGTCGATGAAGTGAAACGCTCGCGTAGACCGCAGGTACATTTGTTTGACCGCAACCGATACCCCAAGACACTATACCCACCTGAAAATAAAATTTATGGTTACATCAACGACGACTAGTGAAATATAGCTATCTCCTTAAAAATTTGTTTTTAAAAAGCATTAAATTTGAGTGGATTGACGTTACCTGAGTAAATGTTCCAGAGGTTGTACGGCAGACCAGCGGTCCACCACCATCACCGTTGCAGGTATCTCTATTCGGTTCCCCACCGGCGCATATAAATGAACCGTGTAATTGAAAGTACTGACCTAGTCGTGTCGAGCGCAACCTATTTTGACAGTCTGTACGGCTAACAATAGGCAGATCCACTTTACGAAGCTCAGATTGAAATTTCCCACCTATAATGACATAAAAATTAATGACAATTATAATAAATTAACATTACAATTTACCAATAGCACTTCGTCCCCATCCGGAAGCATAACATCTCGTTCCAGCAAGAAAACTTGCTCCTTGTACCGGAAGACAAATTGGTCCAACGTTGACATCATATTTCACTGCGGTTCCCAGAATGAGAACAGCCACATCATGAAACAGTCCAGCTTTGTAAAATTGCGGATGTGTGATTACTGCTTCCACCATGAGTTCTTGAAAATCTTTATTCACCACTGTACCATTTTCGATTTCCCACACACCAAATCTCGCAACTAGAGTTCCTGGTTCTCTTCTAAGAATGATATAATTTAATTTTAATAAAATTTTAAATATAGTATAGAAAAATTAAATGTATTCACTCACGTTGCTACACAATGAGCAGCAGTTAGGACGGCTCTGTTATTGATCATGGACGCACCGCACAGAAAAAGATACGAATCTGACCGCTTTATAAACAAAGCCACCATCCATGGAAATTCGCCGAAATAAGTGCGACCGGAATCGAGGGGATACGGTTGAGCTAAAAAATTCAATTTTTATCAATTCACTTCTGATTTTTGTAATACGAAATAATATTTACCAGGAGCTAGAAGACTGTTAGGAACACCGCAAGATGAGTCACCCCCAGTTATTATTTCTTCGACATCGCGATCGTTACCAATAACAACATCTTGATGCATCAGATCTCTTACTTCCGATTCTCTCGCGATGCCCTGGGGCTTGCAACAAACCTCGTCCGCCATTTTACAGGCGGTAAATCGTGGATCGATAATTCCAAGCCCATCGGGGCTTACCGCGTTTCCCTCTGAGCAGAGCCAACTTTTCACGCAATAACAAGCCTGAGGTGTATTAGCAAACATTAAAGGTCCAGGCGTTGTCGTCGTTGTTGTAGTCGTAGTGGAAGTTGTACCTGGCTGGACGAAAGCAGCTTGATTCTGAACGACTACAGGATTTTGACAACAACCTGCGGTGTTCGGCTGACAACAACCTGCGGTGTTCGACTGACAACAACCTGGATAATTGAAAGAATGACAACAACCGGTACCCACGTTTCCTGGATTCACAATAACCGTTCCAGTGTTCGAACAAGTGCTACCCTGGAGTATTGGTAATCTTGGGTCTATGATTCCAGTACCAGGTAGAAGAACTAAGCCACACTGTATGATTCCCCCGTTGCAGACAACGCATACCTGAGTGCCAGGCTGCTGAGGGTAAGTAACAGGTGGTGGCAAGGGATACCTACAGCAAACAAGATTGGTCACACCACAGAGACCTAATTGCTGTCTCGGATCGATTACACCCTCGCCGTACGAAACCACAATGTTGCTGGGATCACATTGATTGACTGGTACACAGATACAATTGATATTGGGCGATGGAGTATTAACTATTGGAGGCTGAGTTGGAAAGATAATTGGTGGAGGTGTTGTTGTTGTTGTTGTTGTCGTCGTCGTCGTCGTAGGCTTAGGAGTTGTTGTGGTTGTAGTAGTTGGTGTTGTGGGCTTTGGAGTTGTGGTTGTCGTTGTCGTAGTAGTCGTTGGTGTAACCACTGGTGCCATTGTTTGCGTCACGCTCGGCAATTTGCAGCAAACCTCAAGATCGCCGGTGCATCTTCGAAACCTGTAAGTACTTCGTTAATTAGATAGGTAGAAATTGTTCTGGCCGTTTTTAAGAGCGAAACCATTGATAAATTCGATCAAATTAAAATAACTCAAACTGAAACAATGATTTCACTCTCAACTAAAAATTTGTTCTCAAATTGACAAAACTAAAAAATATATGCATGGAACTAAAACATTTTACCTAACGTCTATGACACCTATTCCATCGGTGATGATTGTGTTGTTGGCGTTGCACAGGTAGTAAGGCACGCAGATGCAGTCGATGGTGGCGGGCGTGGTCGGTACCTTTTCGAGCTTTTGGTACTTCACTTTGTGTTTAAGAAGATGAAGCAGCAGCAAACCGCCGAATGGTACGGTTTTACTCTTGTCGTTAAAATTCGGCGATAAATTTTGCGTGTCCAGCGGTATGGTATCTGTGATGCAAATAATCGTACAGAAAATAAATAAAAAAGCCGTCGAGGCAGCGGAGCACCACATGACGGCTGGTGCCCTTTTCATTCCACGGCTCAACACCTATTGAACGATTCATAACACGGTCGTGGGTGTTTATGTACGCAGGATGTCCACACGCTACTTCCCGTTCATATTTTTTTTTCCCTCTCCTGATTATTTTTTTATCCTTTCGCTGTAATTTAATATAGTTTCGATTCCTATGAAACTACGATCGATTTTAAAAACGATTGCTGGATTGCTTTTAAGATACTGAATTATTTAAAACTAGCGACATTGAGAATTTGCTTCGATAAATTGAGCGATATGAATTTTTAATTAGAAACTTTATGCTTTAAAACTAGTGCCCTACTTTCATCGTCACGTGTTACGTAAAATGTATTATATGCCGTACAATGCACAGAAATTTCAATTTCAACCGTAAACCGGGGTAAATAGGCCAAAGAACGCGATTTGTTCTATCGTTAATTGACTAACGTTTATAACACATTGGAACAGAGTAAACAATCTACACCGAAAATCTTTACTATTGATTGCCCTTGTACGTAGTTATAGTTTCATCACGTATCACGTATCACGCAATATTACATTTTTTATTCGATACAGAGACAGGAACACAGGAGTGAATTAGTGAGAATATGTTCGTTACAAATTCATTTTTAGTACGGTTCTTGCTTCACATGTAACGTCAATTTGCTTTTAAATATATATTATATATACACACACATATATATTAATATAAACTTTCCTCATAGTAATATTGTTTTTATTACAAAATTCTCACATGTGGTTACATGTAATTATTAAATAAGGTATTTATATAATTATTTATGACAGTAACTAATCATACAATCGCGCTATCATCAAATATTGTATTGTAGCTATGTACGCAAGAATCAGCAAGCAATACACGTTTTAATTGACAGTGAGAATAATTCATTGATGCTAACAGATGTGATATAGATTAATACCATAATTATTTTATATCTACAGCAAATACATATAAATGAAATTCATAAATGACAATAATTATTTTTGTATTATTTAACTGGAAGTAAACCTGCATCATTATATTCAGAATAAAATAGAATCTGTCGTACATTTTTTCAAATGAAAATCATACTAGATTTACGACGTTGAGAAAATATTTGTACAATTTATCACAAAATATTATATTTGTCATGAAATATGAAAAATTTCATGACACCTGCGACAATCAATTTAAAAAATATAAATTTTCTGTAATATTCATTCTCGTGTAATGACCAACGCGTCTTGCACTATATCCGGTAAATAGTTATCCAATTATCGTTGGGTGTCCAATTACGAATACGTCATTAAAAAGTACATGACGGTTTTGAACGATAACTCTCAAGTTAGGCATCAAAGCATAATACACTTAGGATATTTTCTTGCACACAGATTTGATAAACATTCCTTATTCGTTTTAAGAAAGGAAATTATATTTGTCCGCATATATAGACTTTTATGTTTATATTAATATAGGAACAATTAAATTATTTCTATTGTAAAAACAATCATTATTTCCAAAAAAAAATTACAAACATTCTTGTTTCAAAAAAACAATCGTATTAAATTCTGATAATGCAAAGAAGCAATGTCGATATAACGCATTTGAATATCATTTTACGACATTCCAATATAATATTTGTTTAATAATAACTTACATAGTTATATTAATTATTATAATATACAAATTGAACACATTAAATTAGAGAACAAAAATAAAATAAATGTAATGAGCTTCGCTTAGGTTAACTCCTTTCTTTCAATATAAATACAATTTAATAAATATTTACGAAGCGAGCGAAAGATGGTAAAATTTTATTAGTTTATTTAACAAAGTTAAATGAAATCGATATGCCATATTTCAATTGACTTTCGCATTAATTAATCGCTTCTCGTTTTTCATCATATATATTATTGGCAAGAATTAAAATTCAAATTCTTTTAAAAAGCAAGGGAGTTAGCAAAAAAGAACTAAAATCCAGTATTATTGCGTTTTACCATCTCGACTGTTCACAAAAAAAACACGTGAGGTATCTATTATAAACGAAGCTCACGATAATTTTTCGGCAACACATTTAACGTGTGTTCTTTATTTTTTCTTTGACGTATTTGTGGTCTTTGGCATAATACGTGGCAAGGTAAACACACCATCATCGCTCCGATATTACATCCCGGTAGGTCGTTGAAAAGAGCAAAGCTAGCCATGAAGCACCGAAGTCCCCACAACAATTCTGCGAGTGTGATAGATATCACATATGAGAGAAGAAGAAAGCTATACAACCTTTGTCGCAACACAATTCGCAAAGGCACAATGCCTGTTGTCAAGGTGAACTTAGACTACGTTACATATCATGTTGTGATGGGCTTCGGTGATTTTAGGCTCGAGCTTACAAACAACCAAACCAGGAACGTAATACGTTACTATTCATGGAATGCGCTATTTACCATATTGACATAAAATTCATTGGAATTTTTCGAATCTTTTTTGTTGTAACTTATAGAGTAAAATTTATTTTTAATTGAAAATTGCAATTTATCGTAATTATAGGTACAATCCACATATCATCTGGTCAATGACAGGGAAGTACGCATGGATTGCAATAATAAAAATAAATAAAACGAGACTTAAATTCATAAACGTTAGAAACTAGGTGCAATCATAACGTTTTGGCAAATTTTTAATTGTTCGCGAATTAATAATTTTAAAAATAACTTTTTACTGTTCACAGCTCTGCGAACAAAGCAATAATAAATTTTAGCTCATTATCTTAATAAAAATATTTTTAGCAAATAAATCTGTATCAAATTTGTAAATGGATTCTCAAATTCGTTTATATTTTCTTCGGGTACGGATACTGTACTTTATGATTAATGTTTCTTTGAGTTACAAAATTCGTCAGAAAATTTTTAACAAAAATAGTCATGATTTCGTTGCTGAATTTATCATTTGTAGTAGTCACCGTTATAATTGCATTATTGTAATATTCGTAAATAAGCTCCATTAGAAAAATAATTTGAATCAATTAAGTACTTAAAGCATTCGTTATCGCATATAGCGTATTATCTTAAAAATTAAGTACAGCATTATTAAATTCACTGGTGTTTATAACACGTCTAAAGTTCAGTATCAATTTAAAGATTAGAATTGAAAAAAGCTTTGAGCTTAATCATATAACGTAATGCCCTGCATATGGCACGAAACATCGAAATGTTTTAAGACGCTTTCTTTTAAATTATTAAAATTACCAAAAATGTCACATTTAAAAAATATGACTGTAATACAAAATTTCGCAATCAAGAAAATATTTAAACAGAAGCGTTATACGAACAAGTTTGATTTTTAAGATCTTAAAATATTTTTTTTTTTTTTTGTATAACATCGCAATACATTATTGAATGTGAGTTGAGGATTATTTTTTTTTTTTTATTCGGTTACCGAGCCGATTTGTATATACTTTTGTTAATGGCTATTCATTCGTTTCAGGTTTTTCTTTTGAAGTTTACATCCCCGACGAACATTTAATTTTGCGTAGCTTTTGTTCGAGGAACATCATACCAGCGATAATATATGTACGACGGGCAAAAGATGCATCATAAATGTAATGCAGGGCCAAAAGAAAATCGAATTCTCAGAAATCTCAGGAATAGAACTCAATCCTGATGTATTGCGATGTTAATTTATTTATTTTTTTTTTTCTTTAATTTTGATTACCGCTTGGACTCGTAATAGCAATCAGCAATGCCAAATGAGTAACTTGACAGCCTTTTACTGAAGTCGTAACAAAAAATCTTGTACATACTATTTTGATCGACGTCTGCCGATGGAATTCTTAGTGTATTTCATGGCGTTTATCGGGCTTGGTGAATTGCTCGTATTCAATGGACAGTACTTGCGAGTATGTGCTACGTCTCCGTAAGCTCCACATAATGGACATTCGTAAGCTCTACAGGGATAATTTCGAATAACATGAATGAAAATATACAAAGAGAAATCAAAAAGAAAATATTCTAACAAAAAATAAAAAATTTGGTTAATTACCTGAGTACTGGGCACGTAATACGTCCTTCGGAATCTTTTAAAATATGCGTGCGGTAGTAACTTTCCTGTTCGCCATTATTGCGGCAGAAAACGCATTCTGTTGGAAGAGGCTTCTTATTTTTCTTGCGTCTAGTGTGCCCTGCTGCCAAGGTGTAATCGGCAACGTCGGGGCAGTACTCGTAATCACGACCATTGTGACGAAACTCCTCCCATATATCTTCAGCTACGGAATATCATTCGTAATGTTGTCAAAACAATATTTTTCGATCACAACCCCACTACCTTAGTCATAAATTTCGTCGAAATTCTACGTCGTAGACAATGCTTAGTGTGTGTACAATACTCGAAAATCACGAAACGCTACGTACATGAAGGTCTCGAATCTTTGTTTATTTGAACCTGTCAATTCGTTGCGAGTTCCGAGAAATCCGCGTATAGGATTTCGTCGAGAGCTCGTAAATTAAGCACTCGAGTGTTTTTTTTCTTTCTCCCTCCCTCACCCCTCTCGCTTACGAGAGCTTATCATCCGCATCATGCATACGAATGAATAAACATAAATTAGATAGTAATATCAAATAATTTCGTATAGTGAAAATTAATACTACGTGCATCGTCGCAACAGGAAATTGACGGTTCGTTTCGAATAAAAATAATAATAGTAAAAAATAATAAAAATGATAAAACTCACTGTTCTCTACTTGCACCTGAGGTTTCTCGCAATAAGAATATGCGAATAAACGCATAAGTTCATCACCCAAGCTCGGATTAAGTGGATAGAATGAATTGGTCACTGCCGGTGTCGGCAATTGTTGCACGAATACTGGTTGCCTCATAGTGCATCGGAACTTTATTTTTCACTTTTTATGCGAAACAAAATCCTATACAACAAGTCGTTTTTACGTGAAGTCATCCGATAAATAAATTTCTCACCCCAACAACACAATATTACCGTCACGAATGAATGCCGGTTTCTACTCGTTCGACGTTCGAACCGATTTTTCTTCGTGCACCATCCCCACCACCGCTTACCGACTATGAGTGGGGATACACTTTGGGCCTGAAGTTTGAGCTTTGGAATGGCGCTCGGTTTGAATTATTTTTAGAATAATTAAGCTCTCGTTTATATTTTTTATTTTTAATAAATCAAATATACTCACGAACGTATTTAACTCGTCAACCACCTTACAACAATGAGTTGTGAGAAACTGTCGACGCCATATTGAAATATGAAAACGATCTGATTGGTCGGCAATGTTCGGCCATTTGAATGAAGCAATGGGGAATAAATTAAGCGGGAACAATTGAATACAATAATGTAACACTCGGTATTCATGTTTTGAAGTAAACTTTATTTTTCTCATCAGCATTGAATATCATGTCGCATAACAAGGGGGATCAAAATTAAAAACGTTGCGGCTTCTCTAATCTTTCATCTTTATTGTTACTGTGTAAATATGTAGGCACTGAACAAATAATGTTTCATAATTTGTTTACAAACATTTACATTTACTGATTTTCTTTGCTTTTTTAAGTTTTACTTTTTCCTCAATTTGTTCAATTAATGGAATACTTCTGCTACGAAGCAGCCCTCGACAATCGATCAAGTTTGCCGTTTTATTCCAAACCGCGTTTTTAGTCCAATCGACCAACTGATAAATAGGAAATCTTTGGAGAATGAAAACCGAAAACGCTGTTCGATGCATCTTGAGTTCCTAAATCGATTTCTTATTTACAATTTTTTGATATTTCGCCGAGGTCATTGCCAAAATTGGCAATAAATGAGCAAAAAAATTGTTTTTCGTAATTTTCTAGAAAATCATCAAAAATATGCTTATGGTATCAATTGAGAAATTGTAGATCTCGGAGAGAAAAATAAAATGATCTATAAAAAATTGTTTTTATGTGCAATAGTTTAGTGAACTATAGCAATAGTAGGAAACGATTGAAAATTGCACGCACAGACTTAACAATTGGCATGTCTCAATCAAAAATTGATATATATTAACGATTTTTTTTAATTTTAAGAGAATGAAACAAGTTTGTTTATGAAAAATCCTTATTTTACAGACTTCTCCACGAGAAATCAATTAAGATGGGTTAATATCTTGTACTCCCTTAACAAATAGTAAAAAAAATAAATAATTCAATAAAATATATCAATTTTCAATCGCTTCCCATGACCAAAAAATTGCACATAAAAAAAACTTATTATAGGCCATTTTATTTGTCTCGCAGAGATCTACAATTTCAGTTGACACCATAAGCGTATCTTTGATAGTTTTCTAGAAAATTACGATAAACTAGTTTTTGCTCATTTATTGCCAATTTTTGGCAATGACCCCAGGGGGATATAAAAAAATTTTAAATAAGAAATTGATTCAGAAGCTCGAGACGCATCGAATAGCGTTTTCGGTTTTCATTCTCCAAAAATTTTCTATTTATCAGTTGGTAGGCTGGGCTATTTATTTAGTTTCAAAATGTTTTTTCGAATCTCATTTCGCTTCGTATATCTAACATACTTTTTTTGCCGTATCGCGTCTTCAGCAATGCATGCGCTCGACCAAAATTTCCAATTGTGATCTCCGATATAATTTTATCAATATATATATATATATTTATATATATATAGATATATAGATATATATATACTTTATTTTATTATGTATATTTTTTAATCTCTATACGCTAAATATATTGTTCTTCTAATCTAAAAATTACCACGATTATTAATGATAATATTATATTTCAAGAGAAATAATAATCATAAAAGGAGAAATAAGAAAAACATAATAACCGTAATCGTAAATTGCGAATATGTCGAACATATATATATAATTCACGTGTAAAGGTATAATAGGAAGAAAAACTAAAAAGAGGTAAAAACGCAAACCCTAACTTTGGCTAAGAAGTGATATTTCGTAGTTTTCGTTCTAAGAGTACGACGATAAGGGATCGATACGATAATCCCTGCCGCCGTTGCTGTTATGCTCTTTGATTCATGTTACAATCTTTATTGAAATATCAGATTAACTAATTACGAGAATAGAAACGATAAGAAAATGAGGATGAACGAGGAAGGAGAAGGGATGAGGAGTAGAGAAGGTACATTGGACGTAAATAAAATAATAATGTGTATAAATGTACTTCTGTGATCTCTTTTTCTCTTTTTACACGCGACTCAGGATGCTTATTACGTACCTGAAGGGCATAATTCACTGTAATTCCCAAAGGTGCAAAAATCAATTGATACGATCTTACTGTTAGATTTATTTTTTTTTTGTTCTGGGTAAGATATAGTGTGCAGTCCATTCTTTCGCCGTTTTGTATTTTTTTACATTCGGAATATGTTATTTAAATCAAAACTAGTTTTTTTTTTCATCTATTTGACTTTGTATATACTTTTGTTTTGTTTTATACAAGAGACACCTTTCGTCAGTATCATATTATATTTTGTTTGGAACGCGGTAATCTGGATTATTATCACCGATGATGAAATGCGCGCATTATTTCTATCAATGATCTTACTCAACACTTGTTCGTCTCTCTTACTACTCTCTGTTTGATTATTAATGTACTATTTCTTTTTTAATTAGGTAATGATGTCGGTACGCCGATGTCGCGGTGGTCCGTTCTCTTATTTTTTTGTAACTTTTTTTTTGAATAACTATATTCTTTATTATAAATATATTCATATGTATATATGTATAATAGGTCCATGCGTTTTTTAATCTTTTTAATCATATGCGCGATTTTTTTTAATCTTGTTTTTTTTAATGCTAGGTGTAATGACAGTGAGACTGTGTATACTAGGAATGTACATAGTGTACGTAGATATAATTAGGTTTGTGTATAAAACGATGATACATACTATATTCATTACTCGTTTATATCAAACGACACATTAATTATGATATCGATTTTTTTTCTTAGTCTCATGGTGCGATAGCCGCAAGAATGTGGCTTCGTATTTTTGCCAATAGGCTAGTCTTGTCCTGTCATCTCGTACGAGTGTCGATTTTTTTTTTTAAATAATATCAGCGTAAGCGCAAACGCTCATTTTTATTTTATAAATACGCCGATCGGTTTCCATTCGACGATCTTACGACAGGGTGCGCGATTATGATACAAGAACCTTCCAAATGAATGGCCACCGAATCTTTGAGCATATGCATTCTCAAACATGCATTACCCCCTAAGAAAAATAAATTTTATAAATAAAAATAATTTTTGAAAGTATATATACATATAAATATATATGTATATATATATATACTCCGACGGCATAAAAATATACATATCAATATACAACAAAAACATCATTAACGAAAAAAAAAAAAATAAAAATTGTCAACAATTTTCCAGTTCTCTCGCAATAAATAAAATATATAGCGTGCTTTATCTTTTTGTTCCAATTGGCTCGACGCACACCCGATCCTCAAAAACATGTGACCATCCATTTTGGACAATCCGTTTATTGATTATTAATAATTAAATATTAATACTTCTAGTCGTATACTCTTGCTAGAGTAAAAGTGGTCTTGTGCGTCCCGATGCGTTCGCCTGGGACGTGCATAGGCAATACAGAGTGCTTCAGCGCTTATTTTTTCATTTTTTTGCTCTCTTGATATGCGATAGTACTAAATCTAAACAAAAACACTTGTCCTTAAAGTTTCTCATTTGGTATGTCTTAGTCTTATTTTAATTCACGAAAGGAATTATGAAAAGGAAATATTAGTTTTCACGTATTTGCAGAATTCGATGAGACACAGTTAAAATTAAAAAAATAAATAAAACGACAAGCAAATTTGATTTTGCCGCTGTTACGTTCAATATAAATTGAGTAAACCAGTAATAATATATAATATATTCACATAAGTAAAAAAATATAAATAATATAATACATCATTAGAGTACTTGTAATGCAATCGAAACAACTTTTTGCTATATTCCAATATAGGAATTCAAATCGATAATTAAAAAACACATCGTATACCATTTCTAGCGTTCAAGTACAGAAGGCTAACGTCTTTGTGAATTTTACTAATTCCGCTCAATCGTTAAATGCTCAATCGCGTCATGCAAGTGTGTCTCATGAATTCTCATTAAAAAAAAAACGCTACGAAGGATTAGCATTTAGTCAATGTTCGAGTTTTACCGAAAAAGATAAATAGAGATAGAGATAGAGAGTGATACACGTACTCAGCGTTCACGCATCGAACACGTTTCAAGTACTTTCGTTCTACTTTTTATCTTACACGTCTGTATATACACACACATCACAATACCACTTTCATATTAATTATCATTAGACATTTTCCTTCATCGTTTTAAACATACAGAAATTTGTTTTTTTTTCGTTTAACAAAAATGCATATTTTCTTTTCGGCACATACTACATTCACGACGCGATACTTTTATCGGATTAATCTACAAGTATCCCTCTCTGCACGAACGCTTCGATGCAACTAAGTCTTATTATCGTCAAAAAATATCAATGAAAATACCTCTACTATATTATCAATAAATTCTTACTTATTATTTTTTACCTTCAGCCAACAGGAATACTCATTTCCAGTCAAATGTCTCAAGGAGTATGGTTTTTCTTTCTTTATAAAGTGGCGACCTTGTTATCCCGTATCTTGTACTCGATAAGTAGATACCGCACGATCGAAAAATGCTTATTAACAAAAATAAACTAAATGGAATCGCGAGTTGGTATACAAGGCATTGTCGATTACGCGAGCTATCTATCTCGCGCCGATTTTATTTCGCTTCTTTACTTTTAATATTTCTCGATTAGGATACAGGTCCAAATCACGATTGCACGACACACGAATGCAGAACTTTCGTTCTCCATTCTCCTAGCTCACGGATAATAAATAATATAAAAAATTTAGATCCCTTCTACTATACCAATATTTACAATGGACGTTTTGTCACGAAAAATCGAAATAAATTCTTCAATAATAGCGCTCGAATGAAACCACTTGGGGAGTCTATCGAAATCAAAATCTTGAGTATACGCCTACCGATCCTTTTCGCTAAAACATCTACGTGCAACTCTTCTTAGTTTTCCCCCTACAACGGAAAATTCTACAGATGCCACGATCTCAAACGGCTAAAAATATTGCTCTCGGAATTCGAATCAAAAGTAAAATCTGTCATGCGAAAGAACACGTGACACCGAAACAAGCAACCAATATACATTTTTTCATTCGACTATTAACGAATCAATAAACCGTCAATTCGTCTTTGCTTAATATGCATGTGAGTGTGTATGTGTGTGTGTAACTCGTACGGATGTATATTATACGGCTGGTGTATGAGTTTGTATTCATAATTAAGGCTATTATTGCAGGAATGTACTTGCACTCGCGTTTCAATACTACCATTTTGAGCCGTGAATCACAAGCGCACTCGTACACCGTCTGGCAAATATATATATATATATATATACATATATATTTCACGCAGATTCTTTTAATGATTAAGATTATGGAAAACGGGTGTCCTTCTCCATGTCGCTTCATAAGAGAAGAGAACCTCGTTGTCGCTTCGAAATCATCAATCGGAGAATATTCATCTTCGTCTGACGGGTATGCCCAAAGCGTATAGACGTATAGTGGCAAAAAAATAGTCCAAGTGTATACACTCTTTCCATCAATCCGATTACGCGTTATCCGGAAGGAACTTCGATTACGTCATACGATTTGTCAGCATAATCGTGGAGCGAAATACAGTATCGATCGAGTTTCGAAGTAACGCAATTAAAAATTATAATAAAAATAATGATGATGATGATAATAATAATAATAATAATAATAATAATAATAATAAAAATAATAATATATCGCGTAACCTATATGGTACTTGTACAGGAATCGCTGCCTCAACCTCTCTTTCGTAGAACGTGGCAAATAATGTACAGACAGAGTGTGTGACGCGCGTTCCTTCGCACGGAAGTCGCGACGAGACGAAGCGATCGTTCTCGATTCTCTCCCTCTCTCGTGTTCTCATCGATTGGATCGATAACAGTCAATACGCGGTTAAGTAGGATCGCGTTGATGAACGTCGCGTCGCTTCGTTGCAACACGTTCCGTTATTCTTACGATCTGACGCGAGTCGACTCGATGCGGATTGTCCAATTGAGAAAAAATCAGATTTTTTCTCTCGTCACGACAATTGTAAAAAGAAAAATCTCTCGTCGAGTCGCGTCAGCGTAGCGCAATATTATAATTATATACAGAATTTAAAAACATTAGTTTTCGTCGCGCGTCGTATTACAAAAACGTCCTCTCTATTTCAAATGAAAATTAGTGAAGAAGCGTGTGAATACGTTCGAGTAAAATCGTCGTGGGTACGGATCGGCGCTTCTGTACCCGACGGCCGAATGCAGTACGCGTGGATTCGCCTGTGTCAGATAAGGCCTGAATAGTTAGGGTTTGCTGTTGTCGTTGTTCAACGACAGCTGATCGACCATCTTCTGCTGGGACTGCTGCTGCTGCTGCGGCGAGATCTCGCTCACGGCGCCTCCGCTCATCAGCTTCGCGTTGTTGTTCTCCAGGTTCGAGACCTTCGCGTAGTCCCGCTTGCGGGGTATGCTCTCGCTTTTAACGATGGTGATGTCGGGATTATTCTCGAGGACCGATGTGGCGGCTTTCGGGACCGCGCTCGGGTGCTCCACGTAACCTCCGCCTTCTCGCTTTATCGGTGTCGACGTCGTAGGCGTCGCGCCGGTCATCGCGTTCGCGTTGATCTTCTGCAGGATGTCGTTCATCACGTCGTTACTCTCGGTGGCGCTGTCGTTGTTGCTTCCGTCCAACGCTCCGGACGCGATATTGAGATCGCCCGCGAGCGAAATTCGGTCCGGTCCTTGAAGCGTCGACAAATAAGTAGCGAGAGTGTGGACGGTAACGTTGAGAAACTCGGCTGCTCGAAACAAAGTGATCTCTTTTCGTCGCAGCTTTGCCAGCACCTCGGCCGGCCCGGGCTCGGACCAGAAATCTCGCACTCTTGAAAAATTTTACATTTTAATGAATGCAAACTATTGGTACATTAGGAATAACTGTATCAACCGCGTGTGTACACTGTCTTTAAAAAGACGATAAGGAATAAACCAAAGCTCTTCGACCCAACTTTAATTCATTTTTTATAAATACACAAACTTTTATTTTGAGTCTGTGATTAAACTTTTGACTTGGAAATCACGTGACACTACTAGATACTTAGAAGAGGAATTAGAATCTTTTCAAATTTTCTTGAAAATATGACGAATTTAAAAATTTTGACTTTTTTAAAAGACTCAGTGTACACACGAAGGGTTAATTTTTTCAGATAGGAAAATTGTACGCAAGTTTATAATAATACCTGTAAGGATGTTTGAGACATCCGTAACTGTCACGATATCGTCCATAGAGTGTCCCGTACGATACGCCGAGTATCTCAGCGGCAGTCTTCATCTCTAACTCCTTACTCTTGATAGCGTCCATAACGCGACGCGTGAACGGTTCCTCCCAGAATTCCTGACGTCTGCCCGTCGTTAAATAGTCGTTCATTTTTATCACGTCTCTGAACTGCTCCGGGATCGACAGATTCGTCGCGTTGGAATTGGAAGGTACATTTGTGGCTAAAAAAAAATCTTCGATCGATCAAAAATTCCCCGTCCTCGCAGCTCTCGGTTGGAATTGATTTTTTTCATATACTCACTTTTCTTCTCCTGATCGGACATTCCATCGTCTTTGGGCATGTACGATAACTGAAAATTAAAAAAAACCAGTCAATCGGATCGACGAATTCGTCCGGGATTGACCTTTGGCGCACCTCGCGCCCGATTTCAAGATTATCCCCTAAATTCGGGCGCTCGAGTAACGCGAAGGTCGTGAAAATCGAGGGAACGCTAAAAGTAGAATTAAAACGATTTTACCACGGGTAACGGCGTTTCGTTATTCTCGCTCATTATCATCTCGTCGTCCCAGCTTTCGTGATCTCCTTCGCTCATGTCCTCCTGAAAAAAATCCAATTTTCTGTATTTTGCGACAGTAAATTAGCAAAGAAATAGCGATAATAATAATTTTGTAATCCCTACTTTGGTAATGGGTGTTAACTTGATTATTTGTCCAAAAAATGTTTTTTAATCAACAATTAACATTATGATTATTCATTACGTCATTTGTTCTAAGATTTCAACACGAAAATTTTAACATTGACTGTAAAATTATTATTACGCAATAAATAAAATTTTGTTCACTGTACTCAATATTGCTAGACAAAACAATTGTTTGAATAGCGGATATCAATTTAAACTAATATTTAATCATTTTAAGGTTGTTCGGATGGTACCGTATTAGTCATAACAAAATCTAAATTTTTCTTTTAATAAAATAAAAAGTTTGAACATGTAAATTTATTATTTTAATTTAAATGTTATTTGTGAACATTTGAGAAACATTAATTTGTTTATTTATTTATACATAATAGTGAAAAGCTATTTTTTGACTCGTTTATTCTTTCGTAGGTTGAAATTTTCGTGGACTTTCTGTGCTTTTTGTTGAAATATCTCTAAAAGCCTTCGTCAGAATGCTTTTTTATTATTTTTTACGTATTCTACAATAGTTAATTTATTAAGATAACAGTTTTCTGATTTTGTATCTTTATACAGAGCAACTATATAACTCAAAGTATAAGAATTTAATTGACGTTTCCTATGCTCTGCATGTTAAATCACGGTATTTTAATTATCAATTATACAAAAACTGTACGTCAGATGTTCTTAAGAATTACAATTTAGACGTATTTGATATCAGTTAATAACATACTAAAAATTCAGACTTTTATCTAAATATCGTATCAATGTCCGAACAACCTTAAACAATAATTAAATCCCTATTCATTTAAAGGTATACAAATAAATTCACATTTGAGAAAATTTTTGTTAGCGTAAGAAACAATTTTTCGTGATTCCGAAGACTCGACGACTCACGTTTCCGGTAACGCATGTGATCTTGGGTGTGAAAACATCGTGGGCGGAAGGTGGATCGTCGAGGGGCGGACGACCCCTACGCCTCTGTTTGGGTGGCGGTGGTTCATCGGCGTCGCCCTCCCTCAGCACCGTCTCGACGCCTGGCGCCCCAGTACCGGGACTGTGGCCGCTGTTGCTCAGGTCGTTCTGCGTTGAGTCGCTGCGCCAACTGACCTCGGCTAGCCCTTTTATGTGAAGGTCCTCGGCCGTCTTCAAGAGCGACGAGAGCCGCGTCTGAAAATTTCGTCCCGGTTACAACAACAGTCAATTTTCATCTTTCGCTCAACAAAATTACACAGACATTACATTTTTTCTCAAAAATTTCATTGAAACCAAATCTGAATTTCTACGTCGGAACGATATTTTGTAAAATGAAAAGGATTTTTTGAAAATTGATTGATTCGGCAAAAATTTTGCTGGACCGATTTTATCGAACGGTTAAAATTTCGTTTTGGAAATACAGAAATGTAAATTTTGACTCCAGCAAAATTTTTCAGCGCGCGCATAAAAATGTAACCCTTTTACGACCGAACGAATGAATTATAAAAACGAGTAGCGATTGAGGTTTTTTTTTTTTTTATTTTCGATTGATCGAGACGATACGTTGTACGTATGATAGAAAGCTGAAATGCAAGTGTGGCGGTGTAGGGCCGAAAAGAGGCCACTAGTTCAGTACGGTGAAATTAATAACAATTCGCTGCCTGCTGTCTTTCTTCTCACAACTCGTAATTTTGCCTTCCCCTCTCGATCCTCTCTCGTCCCTATCCTATACAATATAACTCGAACCAGAGCATGCCGGTCTCTTCCCATCGACGAAAACATTAAACGTTTATCGCGGGATCGATATAATATGTACCGTATTTCGCGTTATAAAACAGTAAAGGTATCCCTCTCTCTCCCTCTCGAGCGATAAAAATCGCGAATCTCGTCTCTGGCGAACGAACAATTTCCATCTTCCCGTCTCCTACCCCGTATAGCCTCGCGGGGAGATAAATTCAGCCGGAGTAGACGAAATGGAGACAAAAACCGTCGCGTTCGAGTGTTTCGGTTTTATCGATGAAAAATCGTCCGTGGAAGTGCGCGAGAGAGAAAGAACATTTGTCACGGAACATAATGCGTGAATATACTTGGCAGGGCAAACAGAAAAATTGCAGTCTATTTGACTGTAAATGCACGTAGTAGGCGTTTTAAGTGCCTCTTCGCAAACAAGGCAGTACTGTGCGCGAGCGAGAGAGTCCGTGAGTGTGTATGTGTGTGTGTGTGTGTGTGTATGAGAGGGAGAGAGAGAGAGAGAGAGGGTAAGAGTGGGAGAAAGAATGTGGAAAGAGAAAAGCGAAGCCCCTTCTCGCCCTCCGCTTCCGCCACTTCTTCTTCTTCTTCCACTTCCTCCGCTTCCACCCGGCCGACGTCGGGTATCGATTCATAGAGGCAGTTTTTTGCGCGTCGGAAAAATTTTTCCTCCCTCCGTTCGAGAAAAATCGCGAGGACCGAGGAGTCTCCCCTCTCTTTCCCTCTCTTAAGCGATTTCGAGAAAAATCGCGACGGCATTTAAATTTCTCGTTTGTTTATTGTGTATCGAAATATCGTGAATAATATGGCGAACTTTCTACGTGCTTTCTAGCATCGAATCGGGAAAAATGCTTATGTGGGTCGCGCGCGCGCGTCTGCTAGAGAAACAAACAAACTCAGACGCGCGCCGGAGTACACACACGTAACGTTAGTTTCAGAAAACCGTGAAGGCTTTCGCGAGACCGCTAAAAATCGGAGCGGATACGGCGGCGAGGTAAAAAGAGGAGAAGAGGGGAGGGAAAAGCGATTCGAAAAGGAAATTAAAGGAAAAACGATCGTCGCGGGGCTACGTGAGAAATGACGCGATAAAACTTCCCATGGCGGTTTCTTTTCCATTCTGTGAGTGAAAATGAGTGCACTCGACGTGGATAGAAGAATGGGAATGAAAAAATATAAATCGAACTTACGTGATCGATGTTGATCTCCCCTTTGTACATGAACTCGACGAGTACCTTGATGTCCGAGAACTTGACGTCGCGCATGATGACAATGGGGTCCTTCTCCTCGTACTGCGACAGGATCGTGTCGAAGTACGTGCTACACGCGGACAACACGACCTGGGAACAAAAATTCATTTCATCGCATACGAGCCCCTATAAAGGATATTCAACGACAATTTATATGCTAATCATTTTCGTTACTGCATAGTTGAAAATATTCAAGAACAGCTCTCTTGGGAAAAGTTTTTCGTTCGATTCTCGATACACGCGATTATAATGTTTTTTCAGAAGTAAAATACTCGAGAAACTACTTTTACTTTATACTTAAATTTCATCTCGATAATTTTACCGAGTAACGAGTCGTTAGTTTCGATAACTGGAATAACGGAGTAGGTCAGCCATAGCTGATTTATGTTTGATTCGACTCAATTCTGTAGTGAGAAAAAATTCCGTTTCGGCGGTATACGCCGAGAACAAATTTTGTTGAACCTAAAACATGTATTCTTGCACTGCCAAGACTTTTGACAGTTGGATGAAATCAGTCTTTAATTGTTATATCAACCAATTTTTCACTAAAAAGATTTTCACTCTTCCCAGCAAAAAATCCTCTTGGTAGTATAGGATTACATATTTAACCCCTTGAAATACGAATTAAACAAAATATAAGAATAAATGAATTCAAAATAAGATAACAGCAAGAAATTAAATAACAAAATCAAAAATTTAGAATAAAAAATATGACGAGTCTCAGCCGTCAATTGGTTAATTTGTTTTAAGGAGGTTCAGCTATTCAACACGTGAAAATAATTTTTAAAGTTTAGGCTTTGTAATTTATAAAAAATATATAATAATACTATATAGAGCTCATATTGAAATTTCAGAAATTTTAGTTTTGAAATTATCAATTTTAACATTGAGTCTTATGGCGCCTGGCTGTTACGAATCATATTTTTAATTTTTTTTTTATAGTTTTTATCAAAGTTTGGTTGAAATAAAAATGAGGAATTTAAAGTTCAAATATTTTCCTACAATTTCATATTTTTTGTCGGGGTCACCGCATAAATAATTGAGTATTATCAATCTGAATAATTGTTCCCGAATGCGATAGGTTAGAACAATACACCACGGTAATCATTTCATATTTTTCTAACACCACTAAAAATTGATTTAATCATTTGAATCAACTTTAGTATACACAATTCATTTATAATAGTTAATTATAACTGTATTTTTAACTATTTCAAATATTTTAATGCATTGAAATTACAAACGTTATTTTGACTTCGAAGGCACGATTGAACCTCCTTAAGGAAATTTCTGTGTAAAAATGGTCAGCCGATAAAATGCTATAGTAAGATTTCCGATTGAACTTTTCTAGAGCCGGAAATATCCAAAATAAGCGTGTTTATCCAATCATCTAGTATACATTACTCGTCAAGCGTTAATTCTCATCTTCATTTTCGCGTCGAATCGTCCTCTCTAGAACTCTATCGAGGCTTTTAAAAGAGGATTCGTCGGAGCTGTCCGTTATCGTTTAACCGAAAATAGAGGCCATTGTACATAAGGCCGCTGTACATACGAGCGTATATACGTATATTTATTTATATTCGGAAGGGGGCTTCGAATCTCGCGAAAATTAATCGAACGGTTTCGACGCGAGTCCGGACTAGGCGCGTTAAATAATGTACGCTTCCACTACTGCACTGGCGATCTCTTGTCGTGATTGAAATCCGTCTGGCCGTAGACTATAGCCCGCAATCGATACACCGGTTTCTAGAAATTAATTAGACACGCGAAAATCATTTTCGGAGGGAACATTTGCCGGGAATTTTGTTAATTATCTCCGATCACCGATATGAAATCGGATGTCTCTCCGCCGTGGGGGGTGAAATTCAATCGAATTTCGAGAATCGGACGATGAAACTCGACGTCGTCACGGTAACCGGCTCGGCTAACGAATTTCGGCTTTTGCTTCGAGGCCAAGAAATCGCGTAAACACGGCGTACTCTTCTTTCCTTCGGCGGCCTTTTTTTTTTATTATCGACCGAACAGTAAAACAAAAACAAGCCAGGGTATATATAAGTTGTAAAAAGAGGAACGTTACGAACTGAAAGACAGAGAACCATTTTTCGCGAGATATTAAACTTTTTTTTCTTCCTTTCTTTAACGCCTCATAGTAAAATCTCGCATTAAAATAGTAATTTCGTTCCACTTCCTCTTTTTTCCTCTCGACTATCCTATTCCCTCCCTCTCTCTCTCTCTCTCTCAAAAAAAAATTGAACTATACGAGCTCGTTCTATATTTTCGTGCTCGCGCGGGCTCACGGGGCAGTAAAATTTTTACGAATCACGCGCTCGCGAGGGGGATGGCGGGGGCGGAGCGGGGCCGACTGAAAGTGGGATATTGCGAAATTTATCAATATTAATTTCGACGAGATGGGGTATGGACGGAGGTGGATAAGCGCGACAGTGGCGAGAAAAAATCGATAAAGAGAGGAGGGGGAGGAGGGCGATAGGCGGGAAAACCGAGGTGGAAAATTTTCCGAAACGAGGGGGGGGGGGCGGAATTTCCTTCCTACGCGCTCGCGCATCCGACGAAAATGATACAGGGGTGAAAAAAATCCTTCGGTATTCGAGCGAGCCCCGCCCAGTCAATAGCGTGAATATTTAATGTCAGAAGTTCCGACCGGTATTGATTTTCGCAATTTTTACGTCTCCGCAAATAAGGCCGTAAAGGCCACGGGGGCGAAGTGGAAGAAGAAGACGAACACCGTCGCTGCCGCCGCCGCCGCCGCGTGGGGCTGGGCTACATACACGCGTACCACCACCACACGTTTATACGTATATATACGTGTGATGGTGGGGAACAAATAGAGAGAGAGAGAGAGAGAGAGAGAGAGAGAGAGAGAGAGACAAAAGGGAAGGAGACGACGCGCGTTACTTTTCAGTGCCAGCTATATAACGCTTTATTATGCCGGGGCTGCTTTTATGGGGAAGTACCACGATGAAAAAAAAAGAACGCGAAGACGAAAGAAAAAAAAAAGTCGGAGGAAAAAAAAAGAGAAGAAAGACGGAGAGAAAAGCGGTGAGACGAAGAAGACGAAGGAGGAGGTTGGGGGGTGAAAGTGGGAGAAGAAAGAAATTGCACTGCCCGGGTTTCATATCGAGTCATTACGATCCTCCCCTCTACACCCACCGTGCTCCTCTTCCACCACCCATCGGTCTCTCCCGTTCCTCC
>NCVS01000493.1:0-48787 GCA_003055095.1 Goniozus legneri | reverse complement strand
CCCCCCCCCCTCCCCCCACACCTTCATCTCTCGCGCGCACGTTCGGTATACCGAATTGAAGAAAAATCCCTAAATACATTTACCGATGACTCGGCCGAGCGAGGAAAAACGACGGGCGAGTCGAGAAAGAGAGAGATAGACGAGAAAATCAAATGAATTTTCCGCCCGGCAGAAAATATCGCAATTTCGGTCAGCCTGGGACTTTCTCTCGATAGATTTTTTTTTCGCGTGTCCTGCCGGATTCCTAGAGGAAAGTTTTTCCGTCCGACGAATTCGTGTCAAAACCTATGGAATTCGGGTTTTTTCTCGTTTTTTCTTTCACTCTGGCGAAAGGCGCCGGTGAGTTTTCGAAATTCGTCTCGGTTCGCGCGTGATTTCGCAAGGGAGAGTTTCACTCGCTCGATCGGATTCGACGTCCCGAGGAATATTATATAAATATATGTGTATAGATCGATGTATCTCGCTCTCATTTATCGGAATGGAGGAGGAAAAACAATGACAAACGGAAAATATCCCGAGCGAGCGAAACAATTTACACTGAATGAGTCATATTTTCCACAAATTTTTTTTCTCTCTCCACTTTTTTTTTTTGCATTCATCGAGAAACAGCGAAATGCGCTATCGCCGGTGATAAGCGCAGTCGATAGCGCCAACTATTATCGAACAGTGTCTCCTCTCTCTCTCTCACTCTCTCCTCTCTCTTTACGTCGAGCCTCGTCATTCTCACTCGGTCAGTACTAACAACGATAGCGGCAATCAGTGCGAATCCTCGCGGCATAAATCGAGGGGGATTCATCTAACGTACTCGCGATAATTCTTCGGGACGAGAGAGACGCGAAAGAAATTGGATCGAGATTAATTCGCCGTTAAAAATTTCATCGTTCGAAGACGGATTCGGCGCGTTCCTCCCTTCCGCTCCCTCTCTCGCCCCGCTACTGCAATATTTAGAATTCTATTTTCGCGCGCGGATAAAAATTTTTCCGGAATAACCCCGAACGAGAGAGAAAAACCCGGTCGAATTTTCCCGCGTCGACCGAAAACCCTTGAACTCTGAACTTAGACGTTCTATTTTCCGAATTTGTTCCGCTGCGATTTTCGAAGACCTTTCTTTATTTCGATCCGGGCGCCGGTACGTTTTGGATTGAGGAATACAATATTAAGAACGATAATTTATTAATATCGACGAGATATAATATTGAAATTGCTAACACACTAACATATAACATATTTTCACGAAATGGAGCTCGTTATTAAAGATTAAGCATCGTTTGTTTCAATTCCTTCGCATACACGGAACTCGACGTCGTTTCGCAAAAATACGCTATTTAGTTCGAATGTGGAGGTGGAGCGACGACGCGACGAGACAGGTGTTTAACGCGAGGAGCGGTGTGGGCATATTTCTGACCCACAAACGTCATGCATTAACGCCGGAAGTATCGAAACGAGCGAACGAAACGCACGAAAAAAAAACAATAACAACAACAACGCTCGTCGAGAATTCATGAAAAAAAAGAGAAGGAAAAATAAAATAAAATAAAAAATCAAAACCTCTCGAATTTTCATCGCGAAAAAATGAAACGGGGAAAACAGCGAGAGGGAATAATCTCGCGTGAATTAAAAGCGAAAAAGCGCAGGAGGAAGAGAGAGCAAGAGATGAGGTATTTATATTTGTGTACAAGGAGCTCGAGGCGGTACAAGTACGTTTACGCGCGAGCTTTTCCCACGGCACCGGAGGCACCGGGATTAAGATTCCTCGCGAAGGGATAAGCGCTTCTTCGCTTCTCCCACCCCCCCTCCGTGTTTACTTCTCTCTCTCTCCCTCTCGTTCGTTCCTTTCGTCACTCCGGGTTCCCGATCGCGGGGTGTCGCCCTTGGAATTTTCATAGACTCGCGTTATCTCATTATTCTCCGGCGTGTGAGTTCGTATACTCGTTGCGCGCGTATACATGTATACGGGAGTAGCTCTGTCTCTCTCTAGACCGACTGGGAAATGCGAGGTCGTTCGCACTGCGTGCGAAAGAGAGGAGGGGGTAGGAGGGAGGGGAGGGGATGGAGAAAGAAGCACGATCGGCGTGTCTCGAGATCCGCGTGACTGCGTGAGCAATCTCCTCCTCCACCTCCCACACTCCCCCTCCCCTCGTCTACTCTTCATAGCTGCTCTCTCTCTCTCTCTCTCTCTCTCTCTCTCTCTCTCTCTCCGGATTGTTCGTTCCTCCATCCCCACCACAACGGGGTCCCGCTAGCCAAGACGGCCCTGATCTCGGACAAGCAACGCGTAACGAGCTATCAACTGCACCGTAAAATCTGAGTTTAGTAAACTCGGTCCCGAGACTCTTTCTCTCTCTTTTGCTCTTGCACTCCGGTCCCGCTCGTTCGCCCGTATAAACAAACTGCTCGGTGTGAACCACGCGCGATTCCGGACTTTGCCGTATATTCATTATTCCACTTCTGCTAATTACGATCGATATATATCAATTTATCGTATAATGAGAAATTTTACTGAAAAATTTCTATCGCTTCTTATTAATTTTCAGAATTGTTCGCGCGAGTTGCAATTAAAGACGAGTTCTCGAAAATCGAACAAGGAAATGGGTAATTTCGTTTTTTGTTACTCATATTTGCAATTCAGATAAATATGCGCATGATTCATAGGAAGATTTTTCGGAGTAATCGGGAGACCGAGTTTTCTCCAGTCGCGGCAAAATAAATATCACGCGCTCGTATAAATATCGAATACGAGTGATCGCACAGCCGGTTGATAGAATTGGTAGCGACGTTTTATAACGCGAGTTTGTTCCCTTTCGAAAGGCGCAAATTGCATAATTTTATGCAACTCTTGTGGTCCGTCGTCGAAACAATAAAACCAGTTCGGCGCAAAATTTTTTCCTCGATGCTTTATTATCTGTTCTCTTTTCGCAAATCTTGAATGCAGGAGGTGGGAGACAGAGAGGAAAAGAGAGGGAAAGATAGAGAGAGAGAGGAAGGGAGGGAGGGAGGGAGGGAGAAGGAAGAACGATGGGTTTCAAAATAACGGAATAATAAAATAACATTATCTCTGTCTCGCACAGTCGCTCTTGTGTATGCGACAGAATAGATTAGAATAGATAAATTCTCGATAAATCCGATGACTAATGACCGAGTTCGGTTTTTTCTCCTACCACTTTTCGCAAAATGCAATTTCACAGCTGAAACGCGTCATTTAGCTTTTCTCTCTCTGTCCCTCTCTCGCTCTTTTCCTCCCCTCTCGCATTTTTTGCAACCCACGCGAGTCTCGACGTCGCTGACTTATCGTTCACGCACATCCACGTTTTGGGATAGCGGTGACATTACAATTGTTAAGTACCGAGCGAGCGAGACAGATCGCACGATTATTGAAATCGAAACAATTACACACGTAGAATATTAAAAAAAAAAAAATGATTTCCACGAACTGATTAAATTTTTTCTCGTGTTCGCGACATTTATGCAAACGATCTGGAAATTCCAGTTAGGAAAAATTTTCTCGAATCGTCGGTGGGAGAGGAACAGTGAGAAAAAAAATTTATACGAACGCACGTGCGTAGAGTGACGTTGAAATTGAACGAACAAAGTCATCGGACGCTCTTTATTGACGCGAGCCAGGAATCACGATCATTTTACGTTCGCGTGTATTGCACCACAAATCCGATGACGCATATTGTCGTATGAAGAAGGAGAAATAGTGACGCAGAGAGAATCGCGGGCAAAAAAGAACGAAAGAGAGAGAGAGAGAGAGAGAGAGAAACTAATGAGAGCGAATACGAAATTGCATGCATATATAGAGCTTATCGGGTTTATTTCTCTTTTTCTTCTTTTCTCAGATATTGGTGCGGTATTAATTACACGATAAAACGAGAGAGAAAGAGAGAGAGAGAGAGAGGGAGTGGTGAGGGGATTGTAAAATTTTAATTTGGTGGTTCGAGACCGCTGCATGGTGGCGCACGAGGAATCGAGGGGGGAGAGGGTCGATAGGGGCGTTTTCTTAGAATTTAATCTGCGGTACTGTGCGAAAAATTTCAGGCAAATATTTTTACTGCCCTCTTACGCCAATGCAGCCGCTCCTCAATTGCTTTTTCCTCTCTCCCTCGCTCGCTCTTACTGCTCCCTATATATTCGCTCCAAATTGATCTCGATCGCCATGATGGAATTCATGACGGGACTCGACGATCGAAATTTTCGCGATACGGCAAAACCGCCGGGTATATCGAATCATTATCGACACTTCGAGTTTAATCGAGAGGAATAGTTCGCTACTAGAGGTTTTTTTTTGTAAATTGTATACTTTTCTTGAAAATCCGAGCTTTGAATTACGAGAGAGTCGTGGATTGATTTACGGGATCTGTATCGAAGGTATTCTCTATTGTCAGGTGCACACCGAACGGGGCGGGGTGGGAGGGGGCGATTGGTCCACCGGTTCTCGATTTCCGAGAATCGAAAAAGTCGAAAAATAGTATGAAAATAAAAAAAAATCGGTCTTCCGCTCGGCATCTTTCGGTTATCGCGCTCGAAATTCCGGGAAAGAACGAGGCAGAGATTCGATTCGATACAAGTCACGTGACTGGATTTCGTAAAAAGCAAAAAAAAACAGTTTCCCTTTTACTTTTTAATCATCGGACTTTCGGAAATAAAAAACAGCCCGACATAAAGTGCCCATAGTCAACGAGTTGGTGCTTTATTTATCGGATTCTACGAATTCGTTTTCCCCCATCGCGCGTTCGCGTGATCCAAGGTTATTTACCAAAAGCAAGAATGAGAGAGACAGAAAGAGGGAGAGAGAGAGAGAGAGGGAAAAAGTCGAAGAAAAATTTTTTCTGGTATATACATATACATGACGCAATAATCGTATCGATCGACGAAATTTTGGAAGTGGAATGAGAGATGAGAGCGAGGGAGAAGGACGAAATTCGAAATCGAGGTTTCTGCGTCTCGGGAGAATTCCTACAGTCCGAGACGAATGAGCGTAGCGAATTTTGAGGTTATGTTCAAGCGAGAGCACGCGCGCGCGACTGCTCGCTTTCACGTAACGCGTACGCGCCAGATAGCGGTGGATGAGAAGCGCGCGAAGCCAGACCGAAAACAAAACACGACGAATCGCACGCACACTCTCTCCCCTCTTCGCCAAGGCAATTAATAAAAATGTCATTTCCAAGAGCTCCAAGTTCAACGAACGTCCGAGAAGTCCTTTCGTAACACTAAAACGCGATCGCGAGGGTCAAAAAAATCAAAACACAGAGGCAAATGCGAAATTCGTCGAATGCGAGAGTCTCTCCGATGGGAGGTTTGTGTGTGTGAGAGAGAGGGAGTGGGACGTGTTATTTTTCTGCGCGACAATTTTCTCCCTCTCTCTCTCTCTCTCTTTCTAGCGCCATATACGAGGGGGACCACGCGCATCATCGAGCGAATAAACAAGCCTGGCTCTTTGAAAAAAAATATATATATAAAAACACTAGACGTTTGATGGAAAACTCATCAAAAACGGTTAATTCGATATGCGAGGTCGGTTTCGTTATCGCTCCTACACTCGGAAAAATATGAAATATATTGTCGAAGAGCGCAATGTTGTTTTTTTTCATAATACGTCAGAGACGGAGAGGAATAGATAGAAAGAGGGAGAGAAGAGACAACGCACACGGAACGACAAGTTAGGTGGTGGGGAGGAAGAGATTCTCTCGTGGTTCGCGCGCGTCAGATGGAGCGAGAAGGAGAGATCGCCGGTTCTAACATGGCAGCCGTGCCGTGAGAGCAAGTGAGAGGACCGAGAATAAGAAGGAAACGGAGGCACGCGAAAAAAGGGACGAACGAGTGAGACAGTCGATTCAAATCGTAACTGCGATCGCAATTGCGTACATACCATGAGTTGTCTATCTCGCTCGCTCTATCCGGCTGTCCCCGCAGTGGAAAATCGTCGTTCCGTTTGGTCACGATCTCCCGCTCCGTAATACCGACTCGGCGATGGGGAGAAGCGGGGAGAGGGGAGGTGATATGCCACACGCGCCGCCAACGGGAGAATACACAAAAACACGCGTGCCGGGCGCGCGCGAATCTACGAAATTTGTGCGGCTCAGTTTCGTCGAATATCACGCGCGATCGTGCGGGGTTCAGCGACACTCATCCCTCGTAAAAATACAACAATCGGCACCGATTTTTTCACTGCACTCAATTACACACACACGAATCTGTCAGTAACTCTAGGTAACAAATTTCATTTGCAATGGCGGCGCGACTCCTCTCGACGCGCGAATTCTCGCCACTCTCCTTGTGTAAAAATCCACGCGGGCAGTCTCGGGTTTCGCAGAAGACGATAAATCGCGGGCTTATAACGGGGGGGCCGCTACGCGACGACTTCGTGGTGAACTTGGCGCGACGCGCTCTCGCACACCGGAACTCTCGAACGCGACGTGAGCGCGCGCGCGCGCACACACTGCGCGATGCCGGTGGTGGGGTGATAATAACACAACGTCTCGGTGATAGCGCCCGGCCGTGGTGGTAATGCGATGATGGTGGTGGCGGCGGTGGCGGCACTCTCGTACCGTCTAGCTGTCGTAGAGGGGTGGCGAGGGGGCCCCGCGTTAGCCGAAAAACGTGACAAGGCGAAGATGGGCGATCGTCGAGGAAAAGTCGCGCTCTAATATATCTATATATCTCACCGCTCTCTCACTCCGAATCCGATCGGGCGAAAAGAAAACGCACGCGCAGTGCCGTGCCGTTGCGCGTGTGTACGCGGGGGGGCGGGGAGAGCCGCGGAGGGGACAAAATAGCGAGATCGCACGCGCGTCCAAACGGGTACTGACGTGCTCAGCGGCTCTAAGTGATTTGACGTTACGAGAACGGAGGAGTCCCGGAGAGCGCGCGCGAAAGAGACGTAGAAGGGGGAGGAGAAATATAGCGACGGCGCGACAAAGACGCCGATATTAGAGCGCGCTATGCCGGAGGGGAGGGGAGGGAGAAAAAGAGAGAAGCGCGGAAGGGGTGTGTAGAGAGAACGAAGCGAGGGGGAGATCAACACCGCGACGCGACTCGCTAGCGCTCGCGAAACTTCGGCGATTCTCGGACGCGATCGTGCTCTCTCCCCCTATAGCCGCCTATACTACGAGCAGGGCCGTCTAACCGTTTTATCGTTCTCGTCGACGCGAGTATATACGCGTACGTGTAGACGCGCGAATGAAACTCACGGGGAAGGGCGATATCTTCGCGCAACAGGGTCTCAGCCGTCCCTTCGGCAGTTGGAATTCTCCATGTTTATAGCACTTCCTGGATAGCCGTAATTTCGCGTGCCTGTCCCACGGACGCCATGTTGATCGATCTTGATACGCGATTCGCTCGCTCACGCTCGGGCTCTATCGAGTGCTCTCGCGGTCAGTTATAGCAAAACTCGTTCACGCCCGATGCACCACGCGGGGGCAACGTCACTGGCGCGAAACATACATAACCCCCTTCCTTCCCCTACTTCGGTGCCCCTCCTCATCCCTCGATGCACGAGAGTTTCTTCGACCCGAGAGCGTCGCGCGCGCGTTCCTTCGCCGATCCGTTTCGCTAGGCCGTTCTTGCGAGGAATTTCTGAAAATCAATATAAGCGCATAGAGCTAGAGCGAGGAGGGGAGAGCGAGAGGGAGAAAAAAATTTCCGTTCCGGTATAAACCAGCAACGCCCATCGCTCGTACCATTTTTTTTTCTTCTTTTTTCTTTACTATATATATATCGCGGCGTCGTTTTTTCGTCGATGTCGCATTTCGGCTTCGCGATGTAAATAAGCGACGATAACGGGAGGGAAATAGAGCGTCGACTGGGACAAGAGGAACGGCGAGGATAGCGAGAGGAATCTGCTACTCCGCGAATCCATGTAGAAAAAGGGAGGGGGTACGGGAAGCGCGGGAGAGTTTATTTTCTCAGAACCACGGCCATGCGAGACTCTTCTATATAGGCGTCTTCTCTTTTTATTTTCCTTTTTTATATGCCACACGGCTGGGTATGAAATTAGCGTGTGCCGTTAACCTTATAAGATACCTACGCAGTATCTTATGTCTCTCCCTCTCTCTCTCTCACTCTTGGAGTGCGCGCGACGATCATTTTCACCCATGTAAAATCTCCCCCACTCGCGGCTGACTTTGCTCCGTCACGGATTAGCGCCGTAAACATTCCGTCGATCCGTTCATGAACCTTTTGACCGTACGGATATTCTCTTTTCAATTCTCTCTCTCTCCGATGCGCGTTTACTTTCCAAGAGTTCATTTACTTATCGAGTGTCACGCATCGTCCTCCTGGCTCTATCGTTGAGAACAAATTTCAGCGTTGGTTCAGGGGCGCGGCTGAATTTCTCAGCTAGCGAGAAAATCTCGGCGGAAACAAATAAGAAAAATAAGCGAGCGAGAGGGGGAGAAGATTCGAGGCACGAAAAAGCGGAAAATAAGCTCGATATACGCGAAAGCCAATTGACCTACTTCGTCGGGATGAATCGCGCAATTTGCCTCGCAGTTGAAATTTTTTTTCAATCCCCGTCTCTCTCTCTCTCTCTCTCTCTCTCTCACGCTCATTTTTCCTAGTCACTCGAGAAAAATATATAAGCTATCGAGACGAGGAGCTCTCACGAGGAGAGTGCAGTCGTCTTCTCGCTGTAGATTACGCGATATCGCGTACGTGTGCGATACATACGCGAAGGCCTAATTTTTTTTTTAATATCGAAATAAATGTAAAGAGAGCTTGCGCGAAAGACGAGATTGAAGAAAGGGGTCAAGGACCCGAAGAGATGCGCTCTTCGACGCGTCGAGCCGAATCGGTGTATTTTTCATCTGCGATTGTATCGGTAGTGAGATAGAAGTTCGTTACTGGCCGCGCTTCGAGAAAATTGGCTTAGGAAATTCGCCGGGACGCCGGCAGGGGGAGACGGCGGGGAGCGAGAAGGGGACATCGGTGCGCGGCGCCACCGGGCTCTCGGGAGGAGGCTTGTAATCAAACGAGATTGAGGGGTGATCATTAATTTCATCCCGCCGACGTCCTCGGGAAAACGTTTACTTTGTAAAGTGCCGGACGAAGCCATTGATTGTCTTTAGAAAGTTTCGCCGAGCCATGGAAAAATAAATCGGGTTATACGATATCACGTTTCTCTTGTTTTTTTCTCTTCCTCTTTTTTTTTACTCCTTCGTGCCGTTCCGAGTGATTTTTCTTTCTCTCGTTTGTCGAACCGTCTATTGAATTCGATACATACGCTGTGATTCGCGTTGGCGAGACAGTATGGGAAGGGTTGATTTTTGAATTCATTTTCTCTTTATTCGATAACATTTATACGTATAGTGTATTGAAAACAGTTAGGTCTGTGTTGGAAGATGCAAAATATGTATAAAATGGGAAGCAGCTATCGATAATCACGTGCATGAGATACGCATTAGGTAACAAGTACTCGCTTCTATCGATATGAGTAATTGTTCTCGAATATACTTTTGTTGTTTTGTTACTGATTTACCTAAAACATTAATTTTTGACCAAAAATGAATCCGTATAAACAATATTTTTTTTTTCTATTTTTTTTTTTCGGTCCGTAAAGTCGCACTTTAGGTACACCTGTGACAAAAAACGATGTTTGTCACACGGCCTTAAAGTCACTTCACGGACGAGTATGATTTCGGGGGCAGAACGGATTAGCCGCGGCTGCGTGGCTGCTAAGCCACTTTAAGGCCTAGTAACAAAAATATCTATTTCGAGCTATTTTTCCCATGGAACATGAGCTAAATAACGTGCAAAAGTGACAACAAATTCTTAAACTTGGCTGGTCCCAATGAATCTGTATCGCAGCCATTTTGTTATTGCGTGAGAATAAATATACAAAATCCAGCACCCAATATATTCTATTGCATATCATAAGCGTAAGAGATTTTGAAATTTTTCCTTAGATTCCAACAACGAATCTTCAAAGGCTTGTCCACGCAAGCGTGTTTGAGAAAAAAATTTTCTCAACACTAGAATAGCGAGGGGAAGTAAAAAATGAACGTAGAGTGGGAGACGAAAAAAATTAAAGCGAAATACGACATTACCTGTGTGACTGATCGCGAATGAACGACCGGAAGCCAACGTGGAGAACCCACAGCCAATCCCGTGAAGGTTCCCTCGCTAGTGCAAAACGGAAGTTCCTCGGGATTGGCCGTCTCCCTACGAATCGTACCTCGTACGTAAGTCGTGTCCTTCCATCGTCGCGCTGTCTCTGTCTGTTATCGTTTTAACTCACTGTGCACTTTTCTGCGCGCATCATCTTAACCTTTATTTTCTTATTTTTCTCACTCTCCGATTTCTTCGGGTCACGAAACGAACGCCATGAATTAATTATCCAGGTATCGCGTGTAATAACAATTTCCTGGGAAACTTTTCACCGAATTGTACACGTTTGTACCTGTTCTGCAGAAACGACCTAAACAAAAAAATTTTGCCTGATGAGTACACATTCGCACATACGATTTTTGCACTTTGCGAGTACAGTTACGCAGCTGATGATAAGAGGGTAGGAAATGGAAAAATAGATGTGTGCGTGTCGATAAAATTTCTCGAATGATGAGAAGAAGGATAGAACGAGACTTGAGAGTTCTAACTATTGCACGAAACGATGCAAGTTTGTTCGGATTAGATAAAGATGCACTCGGTGAAGTACATCGAACTTGTGATATTCTGTTTCTTTTTTTTAAGAGTAAGAAAAAGTAATTAAAATAATATGTTGACTTTTCTGTGTATATACGAAAAAGAGCCTGCCGAAATCTGCTTCAATTCAACTTCTTCAGTTATACTCCTTCTCGACCCTTTTTTTTATATATTATTATTTAGGTGGACTAAACAATTGTTTCTTTTTTTTATGAGAGATTGCTTTTTTTACTGAAAAGATGTTCGATAAGTTTTCACTTTTTTTCGTCCTTCCTAG
Source organism: Goniozus legneri (assembly GCA_003055095.1). Classification (NCBI taxonomy): domain Eukaryota; kingdom Metazoa; phylum Arthropoda; class Insecta; order Hymenoptera; family Bethylidae; genus Goniozus; species Goniozus legneri. The sequence goes on along the minus strand of NCVS01000493.1, from coordinate 37,872 downwards.
ATCTTTTTTTTCTCGTTCATTAATAGTTCTGTTTGTGCCTTGACGAACGTATTTGCGATTTTTTCCAGTTTTTTTTCTTTTCGACGTACGTCAACACGGTAAATAATATTCTAACCTAGTAACGCCAGCAGATATATACTCGTATGTATGAAATAAAAATATGATCGAAATGGTTCAATGTATAGAAAATACTGTGCGGATTCCGCGAGGAAAGAGGTTAAAAACAATCATTCATAAAAAAAGATTAAAGAAAAATAAAAAATGTACATAATGGAAATATACGACGCCTAGTTTATAGAAGTTAGTCGATACGGGATGATAACAGGAGCCGATAAGATCGCGCAAAATTATGCACGAAAGTGTATTCAACTCGTATATACGATTCCAGTTGAACGTGCAGAGCGCGCGTTGATAGAAGGAAATGGGGAAAAGAAGGAAATTCTAACCTTGCTAGGAAGCGCGTATTACCTCGGGCGCGTGACATCGATCGCGCGATCCTCAGGAAATCGTTCGATCTTTCTACACCTCAGTAATCGTAAAACGCGTCATATACGCACGAATTGATCCGATATGGTGAGCCAAGAACCAGCCTCTCATTCTCTTGCTTTTTATAACATTTGCACACACAAAAACACGAAAGGAAAACGACAACGTTCGTCACGATCACATCCCAGCTCGTAATCGTCAACGTTTGGCTTTGCGCGACAACATTAATTTACACGCGAAAAGCTGCCTCATCGCCGTATTTCGCTGCAAAAATTTTCCCCTTGCACTAGAGTCGCTACGGCGCTCATAACCTCGAAAATGATGTTTTTCAGGACGTGTCGGCCTTCTCCGATGACAACTTTGACGTCAAAGACTGGATCAACAAGACGTTCAAGAGTGCGGAGGCTCAGGAGAATAAAGATGTGAGTTACCTTCGGCGTACAATTGCTCTAACTTCCTGAGGAGTATTATTTGAAAATTTCAAATTGCCTACTACGCAATTCACGCCGGACTAGCGGCTGCACAGCGGCAGCTGCGGTCGTTGACATCTTGCGTCTTTTTCAAAAGATTTATTTTCTTTTCTTTTTAACACTGCAGTCAACGAAGATATTGAGTTATCTCCCACAATATTTTTACATGTTTTTCATAATATTTAGTTAATAAGTTAGAAATTCCTATGTTACTTTTGAATAATTTTGTATTCTTTTATAATTGTTGAAATTTTTTACAGGCATTTGTTTCCTCCTTAGTAATGAAGTTGCAATTATATGTGCAACAAGTAAATGGAGCTCTCGAGGAAACAAGTCAATCTGTATTATCTGGGTTGCCAAGAGTTCTACGAGATACGCAATTGTTACAACAGGAAGCACTTGCGTTAAGAGAGAAAATGATTGCTGTGAAAGAGGAAATAGCAAAGGTTTCGAATTTCTTCATAAATTATTTTGTGTTTTCAACAAATGATTAATCGATATAAACAAATAGGTGGAAAAAGATACAGCAACCTCTATGGCTACAATTGAAAGAATTGACAGAATCAAAGCTAGTTTGCAAGCAGCTAAACATAGCTTGCACGAAGCAGATAACTGGACTGTACTTGCTAATGATGTGGAAGAAGTGAGTTATAGATCTAGATTGAATTTGAATTCAATTTCAGCAAGTTCGTTATTTTAGGTTTTCGAAATGGGAGATATACAGAGCATTGCCAACAAATTATTTAGTATGCAGAAATCTTTAAGCATGCTTGTTAATGTAGTTGATTACGAAGATAAAAAATTGCAATTGGAGGGTCTTAAAAATCGATTAGAAGCTATGGCCAGTCCTCGTTTAGTTCAAGCATTTACTGCAGCAAATTTAGGTACAATAATTTTGACTGAATATCATAAAAGTAGTACTGTGCTAATAATTAAAATACCTTAGAACAATCCAAACTCTATGTGGATATATTTAACAAAATGGAACGCTTACCTCAACTTCTTAAGTACTACCACAATTGCTTGAAAGTTTCTCTGTGCCAAGAATGGAGAAGAACAATCGAATTAGCTCAAGATGAAACTATTGCTTATTGGCTGAGAATATATTATGATAAATTGTTGTCTACATGGCATGAGCAGGTATATATCCAACAACATATTTAATTTAATTCCAAATTACATCAATAACTTTTCCACAGGTCAAATGGTCCCAGCAAGTATTTCCATCAACGTCAATCGATATCTTAGTAGATGTATATGCTGATCTTTTAAAAAGTTTAGATCCAAGTATATTTGAATGTATAGAAAATGCTTTAAAACAACACTCTAATGCAATGCAGTTATCTTTATTACTGGAACTCAAACAAATCACTAGACACTTTGCTATAAATTTAAATGGAGTCATTGAATCTTCTTCTTCAGCTAAGATTTCGAATGAAAAATTAATGTTGTTGGCTCAGGCTCTGTATGCGCCTTATATTCCTTATGTTACAAAGTATAACAAATATGAAACTGCTCAACTTGAACATCAGTTACAGTCTCTAAATTCCACGAGTGACGATTTAAGCGACATTATAAATTCGCTCTCTCTTAGCATTTCAAAAGCGATTGATTTTGCTAATGAAGCAAACAAGAGATGCAAATTATTTACAGATGGGTGTGGTTATCCTGGATTACTCAAAGCATTAACAGTAAGTGTTATAAGAAATGATTATCTAATAAAATATCTATTAATGTGTTATTTTGCAGAGTTATTTTAACAAATATCTTGAAAAATATCGTGTCGCTGTTCGTAGTCTGGAACGACGCAAAGTTAAGAGTGAAGACTGGAATTTATTCCAAATGTGCATGACGTTAATGCAGAGCGTGGGGGAGCTCTTAGGCCAAATTCAACAATTCGAAAAATCTTTAGTAATAGATATAACTGAAGTTAATAATAAATTACAAAGTAATACAAACAATGTTTTTAATCAGTATAAAATATTACTTTTGAATTCATCTGAAAGCAAAGAACTTGATAATCTTGTTTTATCATTCCAACAAGGTGAGTACTCAGATTTATAAAATCATTGAGTGAATTGACTATGTTTTTGAAAAATTGCAGAAGATGAAACTATCCTTGATCCAATAATAAAAGCAATTCATAAGATTTGCTCTGATCTACATCATACCACATATGAAATTCTCTTTGCACCAATATTCACACAACTTTTGCTCGTCCAAAAAGCACCGGCTTGGTCAACCGACAACAGCAAAACATCGAATTTAAGCGCGGACTTACCAGATTATAGTTTTGCACCACAGGAATATATAACACAAGTGGGCCAATATTTGATGACTCTACCTCAACATCTTGAGCCATTCTTTCTTCGAGACAATCCGAATTTGATTCAGGCGTTGCGCGCCGCTGATCCACAATACACGCAGGGTTCGACCGAATCTGGATTTACAGGAATTTTGTTGGATATTGTTGCTAAAGGAGCTTGCCAGATGTTTCAGGATCAAACACTGGGAATCGGTCAGTTGAGTTCTGCAGCTTGTAAACAATTAGCTACAGATATTGGTGAGTAATTTTCACTAACTGTATGATGAGATAACCAAGTAAATCATATTCACAATGTCCTATATGCTGCTTTAGATTATCTGGGTAATGTTCTGGAGGAGCTTGGTCTTTCTTTATCTGAACACCTGCAACATATGTCTCTACTACTGAGATTACCAGTAGAGGAATACCAGAATAAAAGTTCTGGCTGCAATGCTCGTGTTGTAGCTGCTGTTAGACAAATGAGGAATATAACATCTTCGGGATAGTAATTATAAGTGCATTATAAATTTAATGGAATAATAATTTTTTATCTCAGACTTCTTTCATTTTTTACAAATTTTAACATGCTCAACAGTATAAAATAATTTAACCTTATTATTGGTTTAAGTATCCTCATTTTAATATTTTATTTATTAAATATTTAAGACTATCAATGATAAATCTGTAACAAAACGAAAATTATTAATATTTTTATTTAAATTATTCTAGTTATTTTAGTTACCATCAGTAAAACACTTACCTATCAAGAGCTGTATGACTAGGACCTTGTATATTTATAGTTTTTATCAAAGCCTGAACGTTCTTCACCAACGGTTTTGTAGGCGATAAAATAATTTTGTACATTAAAATTAACGCAGAAAGCTTATTTATCTAAAAAAAAAATAATTAATTAAAATAAGATTCAAGCGTTATAATTAATTTCAGAATTATATTCTTACCGAGGTATAATCCGCAATAACTTTACTTATCACGTTTAAACATATTTCTTTGTATTTTTTTACGTGAACAATAATTTTTATAATTTTCTCAGCAGCGTAAGGAAAATTATAATCCAAAATGTTTTCAACATCGGAAAATTTTTCATGTTCTGTGTACAAATCTTTACTTATACATACTATTGTCGTATTCAAAAGTATAGCCATGTAAGATTCACGTAAATTGTAATGTTTCAATGGGTCGTCCATTTCCAAAAAACATTTATTCATAACTAACGGCAACAATTTTAAATCCTATAATGTTGATATTAATTATTGTTATCATTAATTAACTGGTGAAAATAAAATTAATAATTAATTCTACTGATTAACTTACGTCTGTATGTTGTTGTATTGCGTCAACTGGGAATTTAGTTAAAGTAATCATCACAGCGATGAGTAGTTTTGGTATAACAAAACATAACAATATCGAATTTTCATATTCTAATAAAACTCTATCAAAATTTAGCAAACTGGTTATTGTGTTTAGCGCTTCATTTATAAAAATAATACCACTGGATTCGTTTAGACAATTGCAATATAAAAGAACTATATCACAACACAACTTTGGACTGGTTATGAACCGCTCTATCATCGAACTCATCGTATTCAACATAATATGTACAATTTTTACAGAAAAATCGTTGACACAATTGTTTATATTTTGTGGCAGAAAGCGTAATACATGCCTGAAATTTTCATTTAATCACAATTAAATTAACGAATAACTTTTACATTTACAAAAGCATACCTTTTGATCCATTGTACTAAGCTTGTGTAGTCATTTAACACATTGTTGGAATCAGTCTTGTAAATCAATAAAGTAAAAGCAACGTATTTTTCAAAAAGCTGTATAAGCATTTCATCAGATATTTGTTTCGTTAAAACGTTATTATATTTATTATTTAATTTATTTTCGATACACGTTTTTAATACCTCCATTCTTTTCAATAGCTTTATCACATAAATTTTTTGTTTGTCGATCAACTCGGTTTCAAAATTATTGTGTAATAACTGTTTTAATAAACGCAGACTCAATTTCAACGCTCTCTGTAATTTTTTCGCATCATGTATATCGATTGCTGTAGCCTGTGGTAGTAAACATTATTAATGAACGATATACTATAATTTGCATATTTGCTTTTGCGTACCTCGTGATGCACTTCAATGAAATTTGAAATATAATTAAGATTATCAATAATTAGATCAAATATAATACACGTTTTGTTCCACTTCATTAATACATGCATTATTGGAAATATAGTGATTTCTGTTGTTTCAGGATTGCGCAAAAGATTAATAAAAATATTTGAGTAAGATTCTACTTCAGAAGTATATTCAATAGGAATAAATGAAAATAGAAATATAACCGAATTAATCAACGACGTATTCTGTGGGAAAAATAATTTTAGTTCAATTGTATTGTATTACAAAAAAATTTTTTCATTACATACCTTCAATTTTTTAACTAGTTTTGGAAGTACATCAGATATTTCTAAAATCAATTTATCACTCTTATCTTTGCATTGCTCTGATTTTTTATTATTCATTATCACCAACATCATTGTTAGGATATCAAGGAGTGCTTGTAAATTATGTACATCTTTTAAATTATAAGATTTCAAATTGTTATCAATTTGCCCATTGATATAAAGGTCCATTTCATTATCATTAATATTGCACTTAGTGGAAAAAGTGTCTACTAATTTTGGATTATCCCAGTCTTTCATATTTTCTTTTAACAATAAGATAATAGTTCTGATAGTAGATAAAAGTATATTTAAATTAATTTCTTTCTCACAATAATAAAATAACTTTCTAATATTATTAACATTATTTAGTCCATATTTAATTAAATCTTCAGAATTATTTGAATTATTTTCATTGGGGAAAAATCGTAATTTTAACAACTGAGTCAGGTTTTCTTTTAGAGAATCATCTCCCGCAACCTACATATTGAGTTTAGTATTTATTAATTTTAATTTCTCATCAAATATATATATAATATATATATATAATACTCACATCCAATCTTTCAAATATTTCTGGAATAGAAATAATATTCCAAAATAGAAATTGATGTTCTTTGTGCAAAATGAAGAAAAGCGATATAAACGCATTCACGACATTTTCATCGGGATCGTATAAACTGTTCCTGAATTTTTCTAATATCTTACCGGCATTTTTAGAAAAATATTGATGACAAATAATGCGTTTAAAACCCAGAAATATCTCTTGCCTGATTTTAGAATTACTATTTGATTTTGTGTGCTCTAACATAATATCAAACCAACTTTTCAGAGTGGTGTTAGGTACTGTAGCCCAAAACTTTTCTAAAATATTGAATACCCCCTAAAATAAAATAAAAAATTTTGATTGCTTACACTTTCATAAAATCAATACAATTTTCGTAAATAAAACTCACCTTTATTGCTATGAGATTTACTTCACAATCAGAATCATGTAATAAATCAACAATTGCTGTATATTGCTTCTTGAGATATGTATTTTCTGTTTTTCGTAAAGATATTTTGTATTCAATGGGATAAATTGTGAAAAGAATCTCAGCTGCATTACATCTTACATAAGAACCAGAGGCCTAAAAATTTCAATGTGGTAACAATGCAAAACAATAACCAATAAAAATTCTATTCAATTAAATTTTTACCTTTAGATGTTTCCATAATAATATTTGAATTTCAGAAGATAATAATTTTCTAATGGCGTTGTTACTATGATTGTGCAGAGTATCAATGAATAGCAAAAGATTTTCACCCAATTTTTCTCTACCTGATGAATCTCTATTAGTACGAAAACAATGAAAAATTATATTTCTTAAACATTCTTCTATAGTAGCTTTTTTATTCTTTTCTGAGGCCAATAACCATGCTGATGCATAAAGGTTTGCATATGTTACTACAATTTTAGGTTCCGCAGTTTCAAGAGATATCTTGATATTATTGTGCATTCCCTAATAATAAATTGAATATTATTTAAAAGTAAATTTTTAATGATTAGTATTGAAGTAATACATACCATTGTCCATTTATCCCCTAACGAAAATAAATAACATAAAATTTCTTTGCCTTCTGTTATGGATAGAACTGTTTTCTTGTGAACAAGCATGTGTAATGCTTGTATGTCTTCTTCATTTTTTAGTAAAAGAACAGCAGTCTTTACTTTGCAGAGCCGTTTTACGTGTCTCTATCAATAATAATGCTAGATTATTATCAAGTATTTACTCGAAGAATAAAAATAACATACCAATGATGAGCCAGAACGATAAATCAGGTATTTAAGTACATTTTCTATTAATTTTTCTTTCCACTCTAATCCTGCACACCACCATGCTTCTAAAAGTGATGATATTTCACTTTTCCCCTGGTCACTTTGCATTCGAGGTAGAATATTTGAATGTAAAATTAATAATACTTCTAATATAGTAGTAGGAATGAATTTACTACTGGAAATTGTTTTAATTGCAAGATTCAGTATTTGACGTATACATTTCAGTAACAAATCATATTCCTGTGAAATAATAATATTAAAAAATAATTCTTATATAAAAAGAAAGATGCATCTTACTTTATCCATTTTATTTTTTTGTCGAGTTTTAAATACTTCACAAGCATCGATTACTATTTTCTTTAACTCTTCCCACAATTCGCACAACTGCACTGCAGTCAGTAATGTAACGTTTGATATATTCTCTTTCTAGAATTAAAAGAACATTAAAATATCTTGCTGATATAAATTAATAATTGCATGTACCATCATTTTGCATATATGATTGAGTTTTGCATTTTTCACTTTTAAGTGGCGAAACAATATTTTTTGCTGCATAACTTCTCGTTGACTGAGCACCATGCTTGATTATTCTGTAGAATCCTTTCTTAAAACGGAAATTCGTCACTAATATCATAATTAATAGTACTAACCTGAAAAAAACATTATTATTAATCACTAAATATTGACATAAAATTGTAATATTCATGGACAATTAAATGCTATCTGTATACTGTATGAAGAAAGAATTATTACAATGTGTAACACGTTTAGTTGAAATGATTTTACAATCTAAAAGCACGTGATAAAGAAAACAAGGTAGACGAGAGGTCTAGGTTATCGTATTGATAAAATTTTATTCAACTATTAAGATAATTTAATAAAATATGCTGACTTAATGGTAAATTTAATTCCAAAAAGTTAAATTAATAATCTGTGCAACAAATAAAATTGTTGCTTCAAAAGAATCGAACACTTACACAACAAAAACAAATAATGAAACATTGATTCCATAACATCACACTTGGTGTTTATCAGCGAACTTTTCTCGACAAATTTGTAAAAATTAATGAACTCTTTTTATGAATAATAAAGAACATAATAATTATTAATTAAATTTGAATATCTTCGATAAAAATCGATTTAATTCAAGATCGGTACTATTTACCCGGTGTCGAGATTTCATTCATTCAAAACAAGCAGCCATCTGTAGGTGGACTATAAAACTAAAAACATTTTTACTCATATTAATCAATGTTTTACATTTTTGACCATCTGAAATTAAACAGTAGCAGAGTCTATATGCCAAAAAACTTTAACGTTATTTTCAATAAAAAAAAGAGAAAAGAAACAGAGAAACTTTAAGAAATACAGGTTTACGATTTTTAACCTCTGATAATGATAATCAACATACTTCGCCAGGACCATATTCGCGACAAACTCAAAGTAGTTAAAGATTATGACTGGCTGTATACTATTTTTAAAACACTCCAGCAACTATAAAGAAAATATAAAAACGTAAAAAATCATTCTTAAATTATTATTTGATATGGTTTTTATTTGCTATAAATATGCGTAGAAAAGGTGTAAATCAATATTGTCAGTATTAATATTTCTACAGTAGAAATAAGAATTTATTTTTATTTAACTTTAAAGCATTTTAGGGCGAAATTTCTCGTTCTAAAAAATATATACACTTACGAAATAGGAAAGAAAACATTTTGCCAGCACCGCTCTTCAACGCAGCTCATATAAATTGGAAATTGTAATTTCAAATTTTATTGATGAGACGACATTAAGGCTATATAGACGCGAAACACGCGTTCGATACTTGCGCGACTTTTTTACGACGTTATTTCAAAGCCTCAGTCACTCACACTAGATTCGGTGAATACTTCTTAATTAATATATCTATAATACTTTAAGACTAACCGCAAGTCACGCAGATCATCGACTCCAATGAGTGGTATAATATTTCGTATAATTTACAATTAATTCGCATCTTAAAACATACTATAATTTTAATACCGCCAAATCATGCAATGTTAGTGATATAATTTCAACGATATAAATTCAGCGAGTACATTTTCAATTTTCTTATTCCATCTCGCTATGCAAATTGTCACGAGACGTAATAATCAATAAGCACCGAGAGTAGAGTTATAAACTATATATACGAATTCAATAACAGAGTGATTAAACTTTAACGTATTTAATAATTAGATATAATTTGTTGTGCGTAATTTATTCTGTTGGCAAGTAGTGCGTTGAATCATTGCTCATGATGATGAAAAAGCGGAAATTATTCAAACGCATTTTTGATCAATACATCAATAACCTAATGACAATAATTATTATGAACATACAATTGATCCACTTCAACCTTTATAGGCGTAAAGTAGTCGCATATCATGTAAAATCGATCCTACGCGTGGTACGAATGCATGAGAGATAGAAAAGAATTATTTTAAAGTGGCACGAGTTTAATGTCTAGTCTTCATCTGTTATCACAAACCATGTTCGTGATTAGATTTCGTCTTTATTCCTACTTGCTTGTTAATATATATACTCATATATATATATATATATATATATATATGTATATATCGGTACATACAAATCTTATAAGATATTAATCGGTATATACATATATATACTAAAAAATAGGATGCAACCCTGAGTTGCCCACTTTATCTCATTTGGCTTTTGGACAAAATCAATTTACTTAACTTTCTAAGATATATCCAACCTATTCTAAATAACTGAGTTAAAAGTGAAATTGATGAAAATTTACTTAGCAAAACAATGAAATTATGACAATCAAACAATACAGGCTCCAGTTATTTTGGCCATCAAGTGATTATTACTAAGCTGCCGATCGTTGCGAGTCCTATGATCACTTGTTCTTATTCCGAGATGTGATCAGCAGCCGGTAGGTTTCATGCGACCTTCTTCTTATTCGTTTTCTTGCTGCGAGGCAAAGTGGCGAAATTCGTTATCTAGAAGGACAAACAATTTTATGAGTATAAAAACCTTATTTCGATAAATGTCAAAATTCAAAATTCAAAATTATTTGGGTTTCAGTGTTAATATTATTTCAAAAAATGACACTTAATTCAACTTTATTAAGTTGATAGGAGTATTAAGTGATCAATTAGTATACTTAATATTAATAATCATGCAATAACAATATTCTTTAGAAAATATGTGACGTTTAAAAGAAACACTGATTATGATGGTATTAAATTCTCTGAAAAGGCATCAAATTTTCTCCTTGCACGCTTATAATTTCAGTAAGCAGATCCAAATAAAAAAAAATCACAAATCTTTGTTACTTTTCTTTTTCATTTGACCTTCTTTATTCAATAAACGTTGATTTAGCGAGAGTACGAGTTGGCGAATGCGACAATTGACGGTATTGCAATTTTGGTTTCGGACTGTTTTCATTCTTATCCGATTGATTTTCCTCGCAAGCAAGCTTCTTGTCTTCAACAAGATCCAGGTCTGAATGCAAATCGATGTAGGAATCTGATTTTGTATCTTTATCGTTCAAAGCTGCTTGCAATAAGGCTTTCTCAATGTCAATGGTGCTTGATGAATCGTCGTTGATCTGCAAATGCGAAACTGAAGAATTCTCTTCTTTGGTCGGCTGACCTTTATGGAAAGCGTGACGTATCAAATCTTTAGGTATAGTGAGCAATTTTGAGAACCCCTCCTTGGCTTTATGAGACTTTCTTTTTCGCTCAGAATCCAAAAATACATCTTTGGAAACATCGGAGTTGGTGAATGTCTTGACAGTTCCAGTTTTAATCACCAAAGTCGCTTTGAGAGCACTTTCGCAACTCTCGTCGTCATTTTTCTGAGGCACTTTGGGCGCTGGTTTCTTGTTGTACTTGCCGGCTCGTATCAAACCATCGGAATTGCTTCTGGACAATACAGGCTCTACTTGTAGTAAATTCGAACTCATTTCTTCGTTAGATTTGTTATTATCAATATTCTGACTCAACATTATATCGGAAACGGCTTTGCGTGCGTTAGTTAATAATAGTTTTAGATCCTCGACTTGCTCTTGGTGAACTCCAGTTACTATACCGACATCAAGATTAAGAGTTTCTTCGTTTGAGGTCAACGATTCGGGTGTTAATGGACGCGGTGCTTCTGATTGTTCTGCATTTGTGCATTCTAACCTTTCCGTCTGCAAATCCGATACAGTGTCGACGAAATCGCCGGAATCGGCACTATTGGCTTCTTCGTCTTCGACGCGAATATTCTCGAGGTCAGTTTTTGTCGAGCTTGCGTTGCTTGTACGTCTACATTCTCGTTCGGAAAGAAGCAACAACAGATCCAGTAGTCTTCCAGAAGTGAGAAAATCGCGTGTCGATAGTGGTATTTCGATACCGTCAATGCTAGTCACATCATTATCCTCGTCCACATCCTTCAAATATCACAAACATAATTGTAAGAAAAACTTCAAAATCAAATTTATCGTCAGATGACCATCATATTATCATACTATCATACATATCGAAATTTATATTATATTTAGTGTTCTAGTTACTGAAATAAATGACGACCTTCGTGAATTTATGAATAAAAAAATAAACAATTGCTTTACTTCGCTCGAAGCTTTTCTTGCGATTGGACGAAACCTTGACAATTCTGTGCAATTCAATATGAAACTCCACAGAGTTTCTTCATTTGATTGATCGAAACGTCCGTGATTTTACAACTGACCTCTGGCGTTTTCTTGGTCGTTGAACGTGGTTTAGCTCTCACTCGGGCACCTACGCTCGACGTTCTAACTAAACCCTCGCCCTGTACGGCTGAACGATGAACGTGCAATGCCTCGCCGCTACTGTAGCCACTTGATATGTCATCCGATGATTTAATGTTACTGAAAATACAATTTTTTATCAGCCAATTTTTAAAATTCATATTCTTTTCTTTTGAATTAAATACTTTAATCTAGAAGAGGATTCTCTGGATTTTGACACCCCTCTGTGTCTCACGTCAACGTCCACCTCTGAGAAGTACATTTCCACGTGGTTTCCACCGGATTGCGTTCGGCGAGGACTGTAACCTCTCCTACCAGGAGTTTCTCTTCGTCGAGTATCACCTGCGAGATTCAATAATTTTAATCATTTTAACATTTCAAATACACATTTGTACTCACAGCCTTCGTTGTCAACTTCATCGTGTGAATTTGCGGTGTTACAATTCTCATCTTCCTTTTCACCGGTTAAATCGCTCAAACTATAACTTTTTTTGAGCTGCTGCACTAAACCACCACCGCCCTGAAAAAAGATAATTTTGAAAATTGTGCTCTGAAAACGCAATTCGAAAAGAAAAATATAATTTCGTGCGGAAAAAAATGAATCAAAACGAAGCAAAATGTACGAAGGTGATAAGTGGAATTGCACCGATATTTTTTTCCGCATTACGGTATTGGCCAGAAATATGTACGAAGAAAAAATAAAAATCTTACCGACCGCAAAATGGATGTTAATTGTGTTATCTGCCAACACCGGCAACGCGTGGGTGAGAGAACTGTTGTTCTTTTCAGCGGTTGATTGTCTCATTCTCTGGTTATTGTCTCTAACGTTTCTACGTTATTTATGTACATTTTTTTGTTTCGTTCCTATCCGCTAATGATTTTAGTTGGCAGCTAACGTCTTGATGATTCCAGCGACGCACAAGCTCTTTTTCTTTATTAATTTTGCTGTTTTTCTTATTTTTGTTAAGGAGCAGATGCATGATTAAATTAAAAATCAATTAGAAAAATATAAGACAGATATGAGGATTTAGGAAAGTATTAATAGCTAGCGAATGAAGAAGAATCAGCAACCATTTGATAAAATTATTTTTATTTGTTTTTTTGCTAACCAATGTTGGTAGACCCACAAAAATCTTTGGGATTAGGTATAAAAAGTTTTCTATTCTTAAATGATCGAAAAAATTTGTTTTCGCTAAAGCTAGTGATGGATTCGCGCACAGCGGAAGTTACATCTACTTATGGCTTGACAAACTCCCATCTGCGCGACGATACCGTAAGGCACTCGTTATTGTGCGTTAATTGTAAAATCGTCCCGCGGTAGTCGGTCAATTCAATAAAAAATCGACTCTTTGAGGCAACAATCGCGCGACGACGTATTCAATATATCTAAAAAAAAAAGTAAACGGTTGCGACGAAAGATCGCGTTTATCACTCATTTTTCCCGACGGAATAACTGATAAATTATCGATTCTCACAATCTCGAGCAGTAATTCTGATTCTACTAAAACCTTATGTTCGTTGAGAGAACAAAGAAACGCCGTAAATACCAGATAATACAAAAATTTGTAAAAATCACGCGTATTTGAAAAATGATAAAGAAGAGAGAAAGAGAGAGAGAGAGAGAGAGAGAGAGAGAGAGAGAGAAAGAGAGAAAAGGTAACTAAAGCACGTAAACGTAGAAGTATAATTTTTTCTCTAATCAAGTTCATCGCTAAGTTCAAACTCGGCGTTTCTAGTAGCAGGTTTTCTACCACGCGACGATTGCCTTCTGGTGGGAACCTTCCCCTCTCTACCCGCCGAGGTGGCTCGTTTTCTACCCGACGAGGCGGCTCGTTTTCTAACGCGTCTCGTCGTCTTCGGTTCCTTGAAAACAACCTGGTCCTCCTGCTTCACAGGAGGCACGACAATGGATTCCTGTTGCATCACTTCCGGTGGAGACCGATTCGAAATTCCGTCCGTTTCGCTAAGTATAGTAGAGGGGCGAAAGAAAAAATCATCATCCGGTAGATGAAGACTGTAGTTTCTCCAATCCATGTCGCTGCTGTTCAGATCGGCGTTGCTCGCATCGAATTCAAAACTGAACGACATCCTATCGGTCGTGTCTATCGACGCCGCTTGCGTCGCTGTTGGACCGTCGTTGAAGCTCCGGTTTTGTGGTCGAAGGCGAGGACGGGGCTGAGGATCCAAGGGCTGGTTGTCCAAGCTGGAAATCGCCGGCTCTGATTGGCTCGTCAGTAGCGGTACCGAGCTCATTAACGAGCTTGAAAGATTCTGTCCTCAGGTTTTTTCACGTGGAAGGAATTTTACGTTTCTCAATTTTTTTCAGGGGAGTAGGAGATGACGACAAGTTGACACACAGTTTTTGAGGATTTTTTTCCCATTGCGATTTGAGATGTTATGGCATTTCGTTTTTGTTTGTTAAGGTCGACATCGTGCGATGATGGTTAGAGTCGTGGTTTTAGTTGTTATATGATGATCAATTTTTTTTATGTAATTTTTGAATTTTTTCGTGGTGCAGGATTTGGGAGAGCGTACGGAAACATAAAAAAAAAGAGAAAAAAAACCAACGTATAAACGCAGTACGACAGGTAAATGAACAACCGATGATTAAGCTCTTGCGTGAAGTATCGAAAGCTTGGTGAAAAATTATAATTGTGTTCTCGACAATTACTACATCTACAATTCTATCGTATGAACACTACGAGTAATCAAAAGATATTTAATTCAGTCTAACGATTCAATCTTGCCGCTATTCAAAACTTCACGCACTCGCTTTGCACTCTCGAGTGACCAGTGCATAGGGTGACTGACCTTTATAGCGGTCTGCATAAGAACCGTAGTGGCGTAATTGACGCCCTTTGTGCCTAAGTGTAGCACGGCCGTGTAGCCCTGCTCGGTTGCGCGGGCCAGAGCATCGTCGATTTCGGCCTCGCGTCGCGTTAGCGCTGGATGGACGAACCTCCTGTACAGGATACTCGAGCCTTTAGTCGCTGGGCTCAGCAGCCATATCACCAATATTATTTTTATCTCATAATAAAATGGGAACCTGTAAAAATTCTTTCATTAGTCACTCGTTCGGTTATAAATAACAAATATAAAAAATAAAAATAAAAATAAAGAGATTATATAAATAATAAAGTCTGAATAATTCAGATCTAAATGGAGAACCAAATGGAGGACTCAAAGAATTTCTCGATGCATTTGGAACGAAATTAGCCCCAATTAGTCCACCCATTCAGAGAACTGAAGGGTTTAAAATTGAAACATAGACATCAGGAGGAAGGGCGAGAGTGAAAGTTGTGTTTTCTTTTTCGATTTTGTAACGCGAGCGTGAAAAGGGGGATTTCTGGCAACGCGGCCAGTAACACTGGCGTAGCGGAAGCCCAAGAAGCGCATGGGTAAGCCAATATCCATCCATCCGAAATTAGACTTACGGAATTTTCGGCCTCTCTCTCTCTCTTTCTCTCCCCCCAGCTCTCACTTTCTCTCTCATCTCATGGAGTAGAAGCAAAAGTAGTTTGTGATTTTATTGCTTTTGCCAGATGCATGGTATTTGGTACACAGAGAAAGAGATTCGGTCGAATTCAACACAATTTTACCGCTCGAATGGTCAAATTAAACTTTTAATTCAACACACTCTTACTTAGATTTTCAGATATTTCCTTTGCCTACAGAGATAAATATCAACCAGTCAGCTGAGATTGACGAGTATAAAAGTGTAAAATTTTGAATCAAGCTTACATATTTAACACAAAATTTTACACTTCTGATTTGACGAGTATATTCGTCAACCACAGCTAACTGGTTAAAATTGCAAAATCTCTTTCCGTGCATACACAAGACGTACCTCCAAGTGTTACTTTTTCGTTAATATTGTTAAGACAAAAGCCAGGTAATCTTCACGCGAAACGAACTTACCAAAAGCTAAAGAACACGTCGGTAAAGGTCTCCGCGCATGTAAATAACGCGAAGACTATCCAATACATCATCCATTTGACCTGAAACAATTATTCATAAGTAACCCAATCTTCAAGATTAAAAATATATCGAGCTGACAGCTCCCAAGTACTACTCAAAGTACTCGCGAAGTACCAAAGCACTACTCACATATTCTTTGACATTGCGCGTCCTGACGGCCTTGTACGAGGCGTAGGCCGGATAGAGGGTACCAAAGACCAATCTGAAAAGTGGATACACAATCGCGTGAGTGACGAAGTAGGGCATCGTTATGGCCAGAGCGAGGGTAGCAAATCCGATGTTCGCCAGGTTCATCTTAAACCGAACACGGCCGGTACCAGCGACCCATCTGAAGACGTAGCGAGCTACCACGAGGCCCGCCAATCCGCAATCTTCCTCCAGTTCGCTCTCGTTCATCTCGCGATCGCGCCGCTACGCGCAAACGTCATTCGTTTTGACAATCCAGTAAAACGAAGCGTACACGCTCGGTAAGATCGAACGTCGAACGATCGCGCTCCAGTGCCGACTGACTCGGTGTTTACTCGCCGCGTGTCTCGACGTGTGTCGGCTGGCCGAGACGGAGTGGGGGGGCGTTGTTAGGCTCTATTTTCGCGTTTTCGAGCGCTCGCCTGGAGACTCGGTGTCGGATTTTCCGAGACTATCGATCGGGATTGTTTTCTCAACCGATATTAATTTCTTTGTGCTCCCAGAGCGAGAACAAAGCGAGAGAAAAAAATGATACGACGCACGCGTAACCCGATGACACTGTTCAATGTCACGTCACCGGTAATTGCGTCCAATCGCACCGTTGACAATTGCTCGTTAATTCCGCGTCTAGTGGCTCTTCCGTTGGAATGAATTTTTCTCTTTCGATATATTTTTGGGACCAAATGGAATGGTTAAAACTCGAGTGGAAGCTTATAAATATGAGTATTAATTCTTGTAAAAAATTACGAATACGATAAACTTAGGGATATGAGTATTAATGTTTGTAAAAAAATTTCAGGAGAGGAGAGCTCCATGCCGAGATGCTATTCGGCAATTTTTAGAGGGGAAGGAAGAGACACGACACTGGCTATGTTGCGAACCGTGACGCGCCTAAAAATCGCCGGACGAACGGCGAAAGTGAGACGAGAGGCCTGCGGGATCGTCGTGTAAACGGCGATTGATTGCACAGGACACGTCATTTTCTAGCGAAGAAGTTTAAAAATCGAACGAATTCGGAAAAACTTTCGAAAAGCGAGGAAGAGAGGCAAACGCGATCCACGAAACGCGCACGACTGGAGCACGCACAGCGTTCACCGTGGCTTTTATATTTAAAACCTGAACTCAGTCTGAAATAAAGCCGCGTATTGTACGCGTGCGTGCGTCTTCGGAATAAAGAACGCTTCCCGACGATGAGTCGGAAAATTCCGATTTTCGTGAATCACCAAACAACCGCTCGGATTCCGAGAATAATCCGTGGTGTGTGAAAAACAAAGGGAGAGAGCAGGAGGGAAAAATTAGAACGAACATTCGATTTACGAAACGTCGATTGCCCTAATCGATTATTTTTATTCGTACCCGCGAAACAGGCCTCACCTCGTTCCCGATCGGCGCCTCTCGCCTCGTTCCGAATTTATTATTGTCAAGTGCATGCTAGTTCGTGAGTCACGCCCCTCTCTCTCTCTCTCTTTTTGAGCGGCAAGGCTAACGAACACACATACCTCGTTATCGCGCGAGCCAGTTACGGGTGACTTCGCCATAAACAAAGGCACCGGACTCCACGGAGAGGGCACGACACGCGTCGCGTGTTTTCGTCTCTCTCTCGCTCCCCCTCTCCCCTCTCCAGCCCCCCACACGAGCGCGCTGCGTGCACGCGACACACGCGCAAGTGCAACCACCCGACGTTTACATTGTGACGTAATACCAATGCCGATCAGCTGACAAGAACCGGAAGAGCGCTCCTCTGCAATTCAAATATCACTCAGGGAAAAAGCACGAATTCTCGAAGAGCGCTCGTTCCCTCGAACGAAAAAACACAATCGAGCCGAGAGTGAACTTTGTTAACCCTAGACTTGTTTTCTTAGAAACAAATTATTAATAGGAAACCTATCGATCGATGCACATCAATTTTTTTCACTTCTGTTTCTATCTTTTTAAATACAAAAATTATAGAATTTAATGCAATGTATGTAGAATGAAAAATTTGTTCACAGACATTCATAATTTTATGATTCATTCAACTTCAAATAAGTTTACTGCTGAAATTTGAGAAAGACTATTTTCTCTGAAATATATTCAGAATTTAGACATTTTTAGTATGAAATTATTAAAGAGAAATGTTTGACCAATGACTAATCTGGAGTTGAAGAAGTACTCGAATAACGAAAATAAAATCTAGATAAGTTAACGACGTAATATCGTGTAATGGAGATCGAAGACAAAACTAAACGGGTGTTAATAGGCGATAACGGTTGCAACAATGGCGCCATTGTGGCGTGTACGAAACCGATCAGCTGTTTGGCAAACACCGTTACCGGGTATCTTGCCTCGAACGTAAACAAAGAAAGGATAGTCGCTCGGCTGGAGTCCGTTTCCTCTCTTGACTCTCTCTCGGCCCTTACCAGCCCTCGGCGAGCGAGCAAGATGGGACGTGGCTCTTATTTTTAGACGAAACGTGCATGCGTTCAAACTCGCACGGGCACAAAGAGAGCAGGGACCCGATAAATAGAAAATAGACACCGAGTGGAAGACGTCCAAGTAGCCGGAGCTCGAAAATTCCGCGGACCGAACGCGATCCAACGGGAGAGGACAAAAAAACGAGAGAAAGGAGTAACCGAAAAGGAAAAACAAAACCTGTTCGCATACGTATCGCGAGGACAAGCAGCGTTTTTCCATATATGTCCAGTTCGAAATGCGTGTGCACAAGCTTTCGAGTGTTTCGTCAGATAGGCTAGGTCGACTCACAGGTTAGGCTACGAAAATTTCGATCTCCGAGAATCCTCGTACATTAACCCGTATCGAATTTTCCGTTGAGAATAATACCGTCGAACTCGTTTCGAACGCTCGAATAACGAGAGCAGAAGATTTTTTTTCGACGAAAGATTAGTCGACGACACCAGCGCAAAATCGTTTCTGACGTTTCCTATGTCTTATCGAATTTTCCTACTCCGCAGGTAAAACAAACCATTGGTTACGGATGCGTTATCGCCACGGCGTGATTATGCAATTTTCCTTCTTCTACGCTCTAACAACGCACTTTTACCTCCGCGCAATACAACAAACTGATTTATATCGCGGTTACCTGGTAACTTCGATCGTTGTCTTCTTTCTTTGTCGAGAAACGTCGCGAGATGAGAGAGATCGATTAATTACATTTCCGTTCGATATTGATTAAAAAAAAATCGATAAACGATGTAAAATCTCGCGTACTTGCAATGAGTAAATAAACAATGGAGCAAAAAAAAGAATAACATGACGTTTCGAACGTGACAAACACCACACTGCTGGCGGAACGTAGGGACAAAGACGCAATGCGTTCGAAAATACGCATTGTTCTCGTAGATTGCGAACAATACTCACATAACCAATCGTGAGACGATCGAGGAGATCATTTCGATGAACGTTGACGTTCGTACAGGCGCGCGCGATCACTCTGATGGGTTTTCGTATCGCGAGCTACCCGTATGTAGCACCGCCGCTTACAGGTCGGCCATGTTGAACTGGCAGCTGGCTGCTGCTCCGACTGTGACGTCACTTCGTGTTTTCGTCACGTGACCACAGTAACGTACGTACCGATCCCACCGTTTCGATATTCAGAATTTCCACCAGAAATTCGATATGAGTTCTTAAAGATCGACGCATAAGGAGCCGTTTTATAATTTTTTTTTTTAATAAAAATAACAGAGTAATCAAGTTAAAAATTTACTCTTGATCAAAAATCAACTTTTAATTGCAATAATTTTCGTAGAATATATCGAAGAATATTTGATAATTTTTCGTTACTACGTTACTCGAAGAGCTTATTTTCACGAAACTAATTTTGTTTCCCAATGACAGGAACCAGATCAACATGGATGGGGTAAAAATTTGATACGATACAAATCTGACCGCGCAGCATGGCAACGGAGCTTGTCGCGACGCTGGTACTGCTCTATCACCCCCACCTTCCCCTATCCGGCCCATCGAACGTGCGCGTTCATCTTGGAAGATTCTGCGCGCGCAGTCCTCGTATCGCGATGATGATATGAAGCCCGCGTACATTTTGGCGGGAGTTACGTGTCTTGAAATTTCTCAAAAAATAAATATATCCCGTTAAGCCGTCTCGTTTTTCATCGCATACAAAAGTATCTCCGAGATTGACGATAAAAAGTCGAATTATGAAAAAAGCCGGATAAGTAGGTCAGTGTTTTTATGGGGTCACAGTTCGAAGAGAAAAATTTATCGGAGCGGAACGTAAATATTTGAGTGAAAAATATAATGTACGAGTGAATCTAAACCAAGGAATTATTCTAAATAAACAAATATTCGATTTTATGAATAAAATATCAGACGAATAGCGATGATAATTTATAATAAGGACTAATGAGTATGGAAAACGAGATTCGTCCCCGGGACTCGGAATAAATATCGACAAAAGTACGGAAATATAAGTATGGAATTTAAATTTCGGTGATACGGCCCTAATACGAGTACCCCACTCTCTTTTGGTGAACGCTGGAGCTGGTTCGTAACGAGAGAGAGAGAAGCAGCGAGCGAGTGGGGAATGGTAAAGGGAGAGAGAGAGAAAGAAAGAAAGAGAGCGAGAGAAGGAGATCTCCTAAGTGGGTGGGAGGGGTGGAGTTGTTGTCGGGGCGGCGTGGGGAGTCGACGGAGGGGAGGGGGTAGAGTGGGAGTGAGGGAGAGGGGCGCCGTCCGCGGGAAGGAATCGCGGCTGGCCTGCCGTTTGGTACGCAGTGCGCGCTACGCGATATCGCAGTACGGTCGTGTGTGTATGTACATAAAATCACAAGAAAAAGTGTTTTTTTTCTAACGCGCGAACGCTCACACCCACCACTGCCGTTTTGGACATTCTTCGAATTCTCGAACGAATCACCGACTCGACGCAAGAGACGAATAACCGCGAGAAACGTCTTTTTTCGCGAAGGCGGGAAACCAAGCGAGTGTAGTGATTCGTGGAAAATATTGTTTACGCCTGGAGATTTATCGTCGAAAAGTGCGCGAGGAAGAGAACGGAGGAGAGAGAGAAGAAAAATAGGGAATTCACAAACGTATTCGGGCGCGAACTGTCGTCCTCATGGCCGTGTTGTCAGTCGCGCCGTCCCGTGATCGGTACGAGCTCAGCCGAGGAAGGTGGACGCGCTAGAAATCTCGTTTCGCGTTTTCATCCCGAGGTAGCTCGTCGAGAAGTGGGTAGAGTGAAAAATACAGGTGTATTCGGTTGGAATTGTGCTCCTTGCGCTTTCACCCTGTTGTGTTTCTCTTTATCTCTCTCTCTCTCTCTCTCTCTCTCTCTCTCTCTCTCTCTCTCTTACTCTTCCTCTCTCTCTCTCCTTCTCTCGGCTTGACACGACGGGGTGAGGCGAATCTCGTGTGTTTTTTTTTGTGAACGAGAAGTGCGCCGTTTTTGTGTGTTTCTGTGTAATACATCTGCATGAGTGTTCGTGAGCCTCTTTCGGAGTAACCTCGTCCCTCTCGGAGGTAGACGTCTGACGTGCGAGAGAGAATGAGCGGGAGAGAGAGAGAGGAAGGATAAAAGAAGAATTCAGCGACTCGGAGTCTTCGAATTATCGATATATATCAAGTGTGTATTATGATATTCACGCGCACGGTACGGAGAACGTTCCACTTGACGTACAAAACGAGATAAAGCGTAATATGGCATACAAGTTTCGCGAGGAGATCGTGGGAAAGAGGTTCCTATCGGTGAGTGGCTTCTCCAAGCTCAAGGTGAATAAGATCAGTGAGTGGGGGTGGCGTTCGGGTGTGATAAGGGCGGCGAGTCACAAGGATAACAGCTGTCACGATCTTCAGGTGAGACTTACGTCTGCCACTATCGGCCATTCAAATCATTCGGTTGCTAGCTAATAGCGAAATTCCAAAGAGCGAGAAATTTATCAAAACTCCAAACCATTCAAATCATTTGGTTGCTCGCTAACCATTTAACATACCACCATAGTGGCGTGTATGTTATTAAAGTGAGTGTTATAGTTAATGTGTAATATATATATTTTTTTTAAATCATTCAATCATCGAATACTTCGGAATGTTTCCGTGCAAAAAAGGGAATTGTCCGTCACACTTTGTAGTATTATATGAATTATCCGGAAACTCGGTAGAGTTTCGTGCCAAATACATGCGCGCAAGATACGTTATTCGCGTCAAACCCTACTGTCCTGGGAAATATAGCCACACGCATAATTCAGCCGTATCTAAAAGACTAATAGCAAAATTTATCAAAACTTCAATGAAGAATATTTCGATCACGTTTGAGTCTCCAGTGACGCGCGCAACTGTACGACGCCCACATTTCGCGCAACACAAACAAGTGTAGACTCGTATCGGCCGAACCGACGCTCGATTCATGATGAGGCTCGACGTAATTGCAAAATTCGTCACGTTTGACAATATTTTCTTCTTATAGGGTAGATGTACCATTTGTGGTCACTGTACTACTTGTGGCCACTTTGAAATTCATATTGATATATTTAGTATTTGATTCTTACTACATATAACATGATTTAGTTTATTTCTACGATTTTTAGGTATGTTAACGTCATTGTGAATATTTCATTATGCTTGTTAAGTAGGTATACTTCCGAAAAATATTAAAAAAAACCAGAGTCGTAGTGTATTTGAGTAATTTCTTTTATTGTTAATGAAAATCTTAAAAAAGACTTTATAAGTAAGTCACTAATAATTATTGAGAATCGTGTGTAACATTCATAGTATTTTTGAAATGCTCCACTAATTTATTATTCAGATCACTTGAAAATTTATCAAAAATTGTGATATGGCTACTACTGGTACAACAGGCATTAAAGTACACTTTAACTCTTTTTTTACAATAAAGAGAGTTCTGAAGGTTTATACATGTAATAATTCGACTACTGATACATCCAAGAATTGATTCATTGATTTTTCTTTATTAAATATTATGATTAAATTGATTTAACTTTTGAACAAACACATGAAATTTCTTAAAGTGGCCACAAATGGTACATCTACCCTATGTGTACATTTTTTTCTTTTTCATTGACGATCGATCGATTGGCGCGAAGACATTGCGAGAATAGCGATCTATCGCGGTTCCGAAGGTCGATCGTTTCTCAACGCGAGTACGCGCTCGAATAGTAAACGCGTACGTATTTTCGCGCGATTTAAATTTATACGCGATTTGCGTTTAGCGCGGGAGCCCCGAGCGGGGGAAAAAAAAGGAAAACGATCGGAAATGCGAAATCGAAGGTCGTTCGCATTTCTCTCTCTTGTTTATCCTCGTTCTCCTACCTGTTCAGAGCTCGAGTGGCTCCTCAAAACGAATTTCGCGACGTCGAATTGCCTCCTCGATGGTAAAAATTCGATTGGTCGATGGTTCTATCGTATTCTTTCGCGTCTACATAAAATAAAAGAAGACCTTGTAACGAATTTTTTTCACTCCCTTTCGGTTGAATGAGAGATTTACTATAATGATAATGACCAGTTCGGTATGATGAGATTCTATTGTTTTTGTCCTTCCCCACGTCGAGTTTTTCTCCTCCGATGTACCCCAAGGTCGTGGAGTTGCGACGGTTACCTAAGACGAGTTGGCATAATTAGAGAAGCTTCTGTGTACGTATTTTCATCTCTCTCTCCCGTGCTTGATTTTTTTTCAGATTGTATTTTTCATTTGCGTTTATCGCGCGTCTCGCGCCAGCGACTCTCAATCCGTTACCGATAACGGAAGTCGGCAGTAGAAGCCGTGGTTGAACCTGCCGTGATTCTCTCTTTCTCTCTTCCTCTCTGTAGCGGTTGGTGTGCGTGCACACAGCAAGTGCGTATGGTACGGGTACCGTAAGCCGATCTTGGACGAGCGCAATATAACAGTTAACCAATTCCCGAACCTTCCTCGATATCGTCGAGCTCGGCTGAAGATATTCTTCTCTCTTCGATGAAATTCTTTCGCTACGCAATCGAAAATTTGGCGTAAATCCAATACATACCGGGAAACTGTTTCATCTGATTTCTAGGTCATTTTAACTTCTAGCTGTGTATACCAATTTTTCGTGTATTTTTGTCTCTGAATAATTGTTCATTCATGCAAAATATTAATTTTAGGGTAGATGTACTACCATTTGTAGCTATTTTAAGCAAGTGTTTTTCATCAAAAATTTAATTTAATCATAATATTTGATAAGAGAAAATGAATTGATCGATTCTTGAATGTAGTAATCGAATTATTGCATGTGCGAACCTTTAGAACTCTTTAATGTAAAAAATAATTTGTTTTATAATGCCTGTTGTACCAGTAGTGACAATAGCACTACTTTTATAAATTTTTTAAATTATCTAAATAATGTATGAGTTAAATATTTCAAAAATATTATAATTTTCACACATAATTTTCAATAAATATCAATTACTTGAATACCAATGTTTATTATGATTTTTACTAACAATAAAAAAATTGCTCAGATACTTTACGGTTCCGGATGTCTGCTCATTATTATTGGTACACTTAACGAGTGTGATGAAATATTCTCAATGATATCAACGTGTAAGGATACATCTACCCTTTTATGACGTAAAATAAAGCAACACTATGTTTTATTTGTTAACGTAATTGTTGTTAGAAATGCACAAAAACCTGTAAAATAGATACATTTAGTCTTATTCTATACATTAAAGTCTGTTGGAATAAGGAATGTTGGAACAAACGATTCGATGCAAAATAAATGAGGACTATGATATCACTATCAGAGAAATTAATGTTTTTATTTTAAACTACAAAGTATTTTGCGTGAGCTCGAAAATAGAAAGTATGTTACAATTCAACGAAACGATTGATCCAAAAGTAAGTAATTATCAATTACGTAGGTGAACTAAGAATACTATCAATTTTTGACGAAATCTGTATATCACATTGAAATGATAGGTAGGATATTTTTCGGGAAAATTCCCTCGACAAAATTGCACCTTATTCCGTCACGCGGAATTTTTTGCTCGTCGTGAAACGGTCCCGGATGAAATCGAGGTTTTGCCTTGCGCACCTGCTACACCAAAAGAGAGAAAGAGAAGGAAGTCACCGTTATACAGGTCGCACGAAAAGGATTAAGAGCCCCGGTGACTCGAGAAAAATTCAACCAGCGACGAAGCTGCGTGCGAGAGAGAGAAAAAATTCTCGATGCGAGCGAGGGCCTGAAAATTATCGATCCTGGCATACCCTGAAATTTGCCGGCCCACCAAAATCTCTCTTTGTATCTCTTTCTCTCTCTCTCTCTCCCGTTTTCTGGCGTGGCGCGCGAACCTAATACTTTCGCATAATTCGCGCTAAAAATCGCCTCACGAAAAATTTCAAACCCGAGCTTACCCACGTCGTCCAATTATACTCTCCGGTGCAAAATGAAACTTTCGTGAAACCCATTTTCTTCTTTCTCTCTTTCCTCTATTTCTTTTCTGGTTTTTTACCGTTTGAAAATTTTTCACGAGCTGTGAATATTGTTTTTTTGTTTCTACACAGAGAAATCATTCTCTACTCTCTCTCTCTCTCCCTTCCCGTTCTTTTAATTAGCTCAGCTCATCAACTCGATATGCATATTACAGTTATTCTCCGCGAGAAGGTACAATTTTTTCGATTTGGTATGTCAGAAATGTTATCCGTTTGCAAAATTCGTACTTTTCCTATTATAAATTCATCCCGACTCTAGATTAGTAGTCTGGAAATACGAAGCGAAATTGGACCAGAGAGTGAAAATATTGTACGTAGAAATCGTAAAAGTTTGAAAATTTCGAGAAAACACGTCGAAATTTCGTACCGCGAAGAAGCTTCTCGTGCGCTCCACTTGTTCGGAGGAATCCGACGTGGCATTCACGTCCGTGGGTTCGTTCGCGAAATACAGACATTACGCAGGTATTTCGTCTCTCCTTCTCCCTTCCCCTCTCCCTCTCTCTCTCTCTCTCTCTCCGTCCTCTTTCCTCCCACGCATTTTCTCGCGTCCCGGAATATTACTTACGGAATAGACGAAAAAATATCTCTACTTCTTATTTTTTCAATCTCGAGTTTCCGCGAGCAAAGCGGAATTGTTTCTGGGCAAAGCCGGCGTTGAAATTTTTATCCAAATGGGCCGTGCGTGTGTGTATACCTATATATAAACAGGAGCAGAGGTCGTCGACCCGTTCAGAACTCGCAACTGGATGCTTATATTCATTGGGTGTATTTCGTGGGCGAAAAAAAATTCGCTTAGGTATCTATATTTTTTCTCTGCTCTTCTTGGCCTACTGCGAAAAAAAAGTTGTGTCATTATCTTGCAACAACAAAGAGTTCGGCTCGTTTGCGTTTCCAGTATCAAACCGTCTCGCTCTCGTACCGACTCGAGCCTCATTACGCGTATATACCCCCGGAAGTCCGAGTGAGTTCTACAATTTTTTATATTTCTCTCTCGCTCTCGCTCTCTGTTATCATTTTCTTCTCATTCTCATTTTGTACCCCCTTGAAACGTCATTACGTATACTCCCGCGCGGTAATTACGTAGAACTGCGTGCATCACGTGCTCGGATCGTTATTTTTTCTTCTCGAGATCTGAGTTTTCAGCGGTCGAGGCAGCGAGAGCGAGACGAAAGGAACAAGAGAGAGTGAAACGAGATAGGATACTTTTTTGGTCTGCGGATAGAATTTGAAAAAAATTTAAATTCTGTACTGAAAAAAAAAATCTGTTCAAAATACTCTTTATTTGCATATGTTCAAATAAATATTTAATTCGGTAAAATGAATTATTGTTTACGATTGAATATCAGTTTAATTGGTATCTGCTACAAACAAACAATTATTTTCTCTAGCAAATCAAATATTTGAATGTATGCAAATAACGAGTAGTTCAACAAAATTTTATTTTTTAAAACTAGTTAGGGTTTTGGTAGGCATGGACGATTCGAAGATTTGTCGAATCTTGACTCTTTGAGGCTTAACCCTTCAGGACATGGATGTTTTGACTCACTTTATTCACTCTGGCTTTGACTTATTTTCTTATGGCTTCTGTGCATTGTTTTCATTAAGAAAAAAAAAAATTTTAGTGCATGTGTGTCTAAATAACTAAATCATAGGAAGATACAAAAATTTTCAAGTGGCCTTTTCATTTAAAATTTCATAAATATTTGCACTTTATTTCGAGCCTGAGAGAAAATCTCATAGGCCCATGTCCTGAAGGGTTAAACGAGAACGAAAATTTGAATCGAAAAATTCAGACACGATTAATGTTCTCCAAAAATGACTCAGTCGATTGCACAAGATCGTGTACGGAAACTTTTATTCATACTGGGAGTATTTGTTATTTTCCTCGAAGATAGTCGATTTTCGAAGGAAAATAGACGGCTCGGAGTGCATTTACGTGCAGCGAGGCGAGATAGAGACGTAGGAGGGGGATGGAGAGAGAGGTATATATTATGCAAGCGAGTCGGCTTTCTATACGCGGTGCTTAGAATCTGGGTCGCGGCGCGAAGTCATTGTTTACGGCGTCGATCCAACCGCCGAGCAGGTACACGCGAGCGAGCGAGACGTACACAGGAGGGGGGAGGATAGAGAAAGCAATTATTTCGCGACTTCCGGTTTTCGACGAGCGAAATCGCTTTTTAAGGGAAAACCTAACCGACTGATTTTTCTTCTTCAATTTCTTTTTTTTTCGCTGCTTTTTAAATACCAGATTGTCCTCGATTCCGTCAAGGTTCCTCTCTCGTGTTGGAAAAGCGCGCGGAAAAATGCCAATTTTCCTTCTCCGGCCGTGCCACCTGTCGCCGTGGCTGATGCCTCCCAACGCGATATGCAAAATAGGGTTACGACGGCCAACCTATACCGGTCGAAGGATGCTCGAGACACCTACGTGCTTGCGTCATTATTTATTCTCGAACGCACATGCATTGCCGGTTAAACTTGTACGTTTCATTACATTTTTCTTCGTAGTTCTCGATTTTTCGAGCCCACGATTGAAACTGGGAGATGTTCATGGGGTACGAAAGTTTTTCTGTATGAAATTCATACACTGAAAATTTATTTCTATACGTTTGAATGAATATGAAGTACATTCAGTAAAATATTTGTTTGTTGAACGTACTTATTTCATTCTAAACAATATTTATTTATATGTAATAATTCGTTTTCAACAAAATCTTATTTCCAGTGAATAGAAAGGAAACGAATACAAGACGAACCGAGAAAAAAGTGAAATTACAAAAACACGTTTTGCATTTACATCTCTGTATAAGATTACTTTTGTATCACTGTTGCAATGGGTTTTCGTTGAATAATTTGAAGAAAATATCTCTCAAAGATTTTTCTAGAAGAATAGAGTCAAGTAGTAAGGTTACGGTAAAAAACGAAGAAAAATGATACGAATCGAGGGAAGAAAAGGGACGATTCTGTTGGTGCTGGTGGTTAAGTGGGGGAGGAGAACGAAAAAGAGAGAGAGAGAGGGAGAAAGAAAAAGAACAGGTTTCCGGACGGGCCGAGAGCCGTATACCCAGGTCACTCACCCAGATTTTACAAACATCCAAACATCGTCCGTTCTCCTTCTCTTCATCCTCCTCCCTCCCCTCTCTCCTCCCTCTCTCTCTCTCTCTTTTTCTCTCTCACACACACACATTCCCTCGAGGTCTCGCCCTCGGCCCTGCAATTTTAAATCTTCAGCCCTTTGTCTTCTTATTTTCTTTCCGTTACCAGTCATTAGTTTCCAAACGTTTTGCAAAAAAAAAACTCTAATCCGCGGGCATCTACACGGGGCTCTAGAGTCTAGAGTCGGTCTCGACTTTCGTAACGATTCGCTTTCTCGATCGTTCCGTTCGGTCGGCTCGCAACACGGAGGATACTTACCTGTGCTGCGAAAGTCGATTCTTCAACCTTAAATCGTTTTTCATCGATTTTCTGCCGCACTAGTTTCCATTTTTCCAAGAATATATGTTTTTGCATATTTTTCTGGCAAGTTACAACGGGCGTGGTTTATATAATATTTCTTATTTGAATATTAATTATTATTTACGTTTATTTATTCGATGTGTACAATTTGGTCAATCGAGTGTTTGATGGTTTTCCTTTTTGGCTTCTTTTATTCGTACTTTTGACACGAGTGCCAAATACCAGAGCGATGTGACACGATAACGATAACGTATCGTCGATTACTTAACTTATCTCGGCCCGACCTCCTTGCCCTCGTTCGTGGCTTCTAGCTTTCGTTGTGATCGAGAGGGCCTCGGACGGAGAGACAGAGAGAAAAATATGGGAATCGATATCCCCCGGGTGAATTTTTCAAGAAACCTCGTGTCGGACTGCGAGCCACTGAAAAATATGAGAGCTAAATTATCAAAAAATTATCTAGCATTTTTTTCCATCTGTTGAAATTTCTGTGACAATTTTGTGCGTAATATAAATTTCACGTTACCCCATTCGACAAAAACTTAAATCGAAAATCAACTCCAAATCTCGAAATTTGTATTTTATTCTTCGAAAGAACAGTGTTGATGTATTTTATACTTGAACTTTTGAACTTGTGAAAACAAAATCTACATTACCAATGCTGAACTACCATGACCAGTAGGTTTGACCCATTTTCGACGTACTATTTAGAAAAAGTAACTTGAAAGTAATTTTAATTATCAAATTCAAAATGTAAATCCAAAATTTTTGCGAGAGAATTTTTGTTTCATTCGTAAGAGATAACGCGGTACCCTCGCGGCGTCGAATGGCCGCATTCGCAATCGGATATACAGTTAGTCGACCTTGCGTTCAGGATATTGCAAAAAGGAAAAGAAGATTTGTAGAGAGGAACTCGTGAGAGGGACGTATTCATCGAGCATTTTGTTGCGTGAAACAGTTTCCGGTTGGCGAGAAATGTAAATACAAAAAATCGAAGAAACGCTTCTTCGAAAATTCCTGATTTTTAATCGTAATCAAAATTTATTTTTGCTTTCGTAAAAACTATTCACGTTATATCGGAGAGAAAAATTTGCCGATTATATGAATAGAAATGACATTAAACTTTTTTTGGAATTCTCGAGCTCGGGACGAAAAATAATCGAAGCTGTAAGGATGCTGGCGCAACGCGAGTGTTACTTCCATCCCTCTCGTTCTAACGTAAACGTGTATTATGTCACGCTCGAAGAGCGCACGTAGAGGGTTCGGCGACCCTGGCGTGCGCACCGAGCGTGCCCGAACGACCCTCGACACACGGGCCTCAGACGCTTTTCTCTCTCGCTCTTTTTTTTTAACTCGTAATTACGTCGGTCGGTTATTCACGCTCGAGATAAATTTTTAGCTTTCGACTGAAACTTTTTTCTCTCTCTCTCTCTCTCACCCACACACGCGTCTACTCTCTTTATTTCTTCCTTTTAATCTCGCACTTCAATCAGCGACGAAAAACTAGTTGAGTCTCAGCGAGCCTTTGAAGTCTATAATACCCTGAACAATCGGTTTTCGGGCTCTCTCCGTCTTTCTCTATATCTATCTTCTAGTTTGTTCCAGCAAGCAAAATTTTCCTTGCTGAAGTTAAATATTGTTCTAAATTCGGTGTCTGCGGGAACTTGAAATATTTAGATACACAGAAATGGATCCGACTAGGGTTTTGAGGGAAAATTTCAGAAATAAAAGTTTTGGATATGAAATTCTGTTTAAAATTCGAAAACTCATACCGTCAAATTTTGTGTAATATTACGAATATGAACGTAGTTGAAATACGTAAGTATGAAAATTAATATCTTTTGTCTCGAAATTCATTATAACGAATGAAACTAAATTTTTTTAAACATTATATTTTCGTTCTTCTTCATTTCTATAACGTCCAATGAATGTGGAATTTTGATGAACGAAAATTCCAAAATTCGATGAACGTAAAAAAAAAGGAATAGAAGACAGTATTTTCTGGTACGTAGCGGCTTCTGTGTTACAGAGCTGATGTAAAAAGGGGGCCAGAAGGTGGATGGGATGAAACCACCCTGTCCGATCGGCGCCTTTGACGGTCACCATGGCAACAACCTCTCTCTCTCTCATCCTCCGCCATCGCTTCTTATTTTCTTCTCAGTTTTTCTTACTCGCTAAAACCTCACCTATTTTTAAATCCACGTATATATGAAAAAACAACTGAATGCAATCTCAATAACGTGTCAATATTTCTCTCTCTGTTTCTCTTATTTTTCTCTCTCATCCCTTTTTTTCGATAGTCTGGCTCCCGCGTAGGCTTCGCGGTGGGCAAGGCGCACGCTCGAAACTCGTGAAAAGGAGTTTTTCATCGTCGAGGCCGGAGGAAACGAAAATAGTGAGCGTAAGTTGCACGTGCGGCTCGCCCACTCCCTCGTCTCGCACGTTGCCTCTCGGTACTCGGCACTATTCCTGTCTTCGCCGGAGCTTCTATTTATCTCTCTCTCTCTCTCTCTCTCTCTCTCTCTCTCTCTATCGGCGAGTGTGCGCGTACATTTGCGCGAGTTCACGAAACCCACTCGCGTGACTCGTCTCGCGTCCAACATCTCGGCCTGCGTTCTTTTTTAGACTCTAGACTAGTCGAAATTTTGAAATAACGTAACAAAATTACTCTATCTGCTTGGAATACGAAGTTCGATACTGACCTAGATTAGGTCTGCGTTAAAAAAAACTGGTTTCTGGAATTCCGGTTTTACCGTCTGTATAATGTCAGCCTACCACTTTTGAAAATGAAATCTTTAAAGATTGTATTAAATTGTATTATATTTGTACTATGTATATCGTACGATACCCACAAAAAAATTAAAAAATTAAAAGAAAAATAATATATATTTGTATTGAATTACCTGGCCTTGTGTTATCCAGATTGTTTCGTTGTTGTACAATATAGTACAAATAATGTACAATTCAGAACAATTCTGAAAAGTTTCATTGTTCAAAAATGAAGAATACAATTATACCACAATTCTAGTAATTTTTAAGTTCTCGTATTCGTTCAGGTCATGCTGGGTGTCGAATTATGTATCGGCCAAAGAAACTTTGTACCTGTTACGAGATGCACCATCATCCGACTACACGTGTTCGTTACCGCGTGTCCCTACCGGCATCCGGTTCTTTCCCTCGTTCGCGTTACGAATCAGCTGAGAGAGGGAAACACTTCGTGGGTAAAAGTCGGGATTGGAATTCATAAGAGAGAGACACACATATAGCAACATAGTTTTGCTATTTTAATTTATATAAAGATGATTTTTAAAAATTACACGCGAGGAATAATTTTTCTATTTCAGAAGTTTTTATGTCTATGCAGTTAGCCTAGTATTTTAAATATCATAAAATATTAAAATTGTGTTCGTAGTGTGCTATATTGTGCCATTAAAAAAATTTTTTAATTTGTTTAATTAAGCCAAATATTGAAAAAAATAAATTTGGAGTCAGAATTAGCCTAGCAATTTCATATGTCAATAAGTTTTGTCAAAAGTATAATTGAGACTCAAATCGTACTTCGTTTCACGCGAAACCTCGAGACCTCTTCAGAGCGTATCTGAAGAAAAAATCGATTTATCCAAAAATCGGGTGGCAAACTCGACACGAGCTCTCTTCTAAATTCTTCGCTCCCCCACTACTCGAGCCGGTAATAAATAGTAATTGGCCGGTAAGTGGTACTCGTTTGACGGCGCTACACGCTAACGTTCGACGCTTGCGAGTCGCTTTATTCTTTTCCTCTCTCTATACGTATACTTCTCTCTTTTTTCAATAAACGTTTTTCGCGAGTCACGACGGTCGCATTCGAGCGGCGATATTACAGTGGAGAGAGAGAAGCCTCGAGTGTCCTTTCACCGTTCGTAAATTATATCTCCCGATCGCGGTTCGGTCTTATCCCTAAGCGAATGTGTACTCGGTGTAGATATACCTATATATATATATATATATATATATATATATTATATAATATACATATGACGGTCATGTTGCCAAGGGGGTTCGCTCGTACATACTCGACTCTCTGAATGGGGGAGGTAGACGGAAAAGAGAAAGAGCGAGAGGGATAGATAGGTATGCGACACTCGAAAACTTAAAGCGGATATACCGGAATCCCAGTCTACTCTGTTCTCGCTTCACTCGATCGCCGTTTGTTTACGGTGAATCGAAAAGTCGATGGGTCAATGGTATTCCCTCGTCGATTTAATAGTCCACCTATTTGTTCGTGTACGTGTGCGTACGCGAAGGCTGCGTAACGAATAAATGGCTCGTTCCGGGGTAAATTATTTCGATCGGGGCGTCGCCATTAAAGAGGAAAAGATATAAACGTGTACACTGAGAAGAAAATTTGTCTCGGTTCAAAACATGCAATCCTACACTGTTAGAAGGAGATTTTATCAAATGAAGAAAATTTTTTACGTGAAAAATTGTTTGGTTGATTTAATAAATATTTCGTTAGGCTTAACGATTATTTCATCGAACT
This sequence comes from Goniozus legneri, assembly GCA_003055095.1. Classification (NCBI taxonomy): domain Eukaryota; kingdom Metazoa; phylum Arthropoda; class Insecta; order Hymenoptera; family Bethylidae; genus Goniozus; species Goniozus legneri. Next base: position 4,006 of record NCVS01000493.1, on the reverse strand, counting down.
GTTAATATATTATCTTGGCAGTATGAGAACACATTTTGATTACTTTGAAAAATTTTTCTTTCGGTACTCATATTGCATTATCGATTTTAGTTCGATATATCGAGATTAAAACTTATACGTAATCGCTAAAGGTTAATTTTATAATTAAACAAATTTATAAATAAAATTGAACATTTTATTTTAATCGGCTTATTCAAGTACACGTGAACTTTCGAGTAACTCGTAGTGTATCCGTTACGTAATATTTCGTTACAATTAACGACAACTTGGACCATTGGAGGGGTGGCGAAAATTGAAGTTCGACGTGTAGCCAGAGTATCGTCTAAAATGAGAAGGTGGCGTTGGAGAGAGGCAGCTCGACACTCAACGCGGGTTGATTAAAACGAGTTCGTCGGCGGGCTGCTGGCAACCCCTTCTCGCGGGGACGGCTAAGGGGTGATTTTGCACCCCCCCTCCCTCCCTCTCCTTCCCACTCTCGTATCGGCCAACGCCCAGATCCTCCCGTCACTCGAAACACACCTCCGAACCTAATTTCGTTCGCTCATCTCGCGATTCTACCTTATTTATCTCGATTCTCGTTACTCGAGAAGATAGGGTAATACGTTCGAAGCATCTGTAGAATTTTATTCTCGCCTTCCGAGCGAGCGAGCTCTATCGATCGTTACCGTGGATAAAATTAGAACGGAGTTTTTTTTTCATATAATATGAATTATCGAGCCACGCGAAGTTCGAGGTGAAGAGAGCGAGGGAAAATTCTGTAGTAACCTGTGGAAAATATTTAGGAGGCTTTTTGGGAATTTTTGAAAATGGGACGAGGCCGGTTTCTGTCCGACGGGAATTTATATCGTACTATCGGCTTGAATGCCCCATATTGCCCTTTCAGTCGTTAAAGGGGTCCATGCCCGATCCTTCCCTTCTCTCTCTCTCTCTCTCTCTCTCTCTCTGCCTCTGGCGACCAAGTTTTGTCCCGCTCGACCGCGTTTCTATTGACCCACCCTTACCGTCTCGTCGCTTTGCAAAACTGCGCAGTACAAGATGAAAATCGGCAACGTCCTTGAGTTTTTTCGCCACGCGAAAGCGCAAACAGCCAATTCTAGGTAAATACTTGAACAGGTGGAGAATCGTCGTTTATGTGACAAAAATTCCGCCACGAGATCAACTTCACGTTTGCGACCGATTAATGCGGCCCAATAAATAATTTGCGGCTCAAATAACTCGGGATTTGGACTGTAACAAAATTTTCGTTGGGTAGTAATTATAGCTATTCAGGATGACACGAATAATAAATCTGGTGACTCGAGAACGTTCATGCACAAGGCTCGATTGTAGATGACCCTTTATTTTTATGAATTGACGAATTTACACAGAGAGTTAAAAATTCAGAACCTGCCAAAGATCGTTTTCAAGAGTTATTATTGATTGGAAATCAAATTTTTAGGGTCTTATAAAATAGCGATTTGTTTTTAGATGACAATAAAAGATGTTGAGAAATCTTCTATGGGATATCAAGGTAATTAATTATACAGTTAATTATATTAATCAGCTTAATCAATAAAATAAAATTTTTCGGGCAAGTAAGAAAAAAAACCGAATTGTCTAACAAACATTTAATATTGGCAATTGATAACTTGAAACAAATAGGAATGAATAGAGTTTATGAGTCGTTAATAACCCGTAAGATTATTCGTATGTTCTATAAGCCTTTTTAAACTTCAAATCAATTCAGCATAAAGTATTCTCTTGATTCTAGAGTTGTGTATGAACGTCCTTTAATTAAATTTCACGAACGAAGAAGTAGAAATCGAATAAAAATGTATCCCTAGTAGAAATTAATCAAGTTTTACTTGATTAAGTCTAGAAACTGGCCAGCAATCAAATCTAGTAACTAGGCAGTAAGCATATCTAGTAACATAATCACAATTACAATTATCACAATGATCACAATCACAATAACATTAATTATTATAATAAATAATACTAAGTTTTACTTGATTAAGTCTAGAAACTGGCCAGCAATCAAATCTAGTACCTAGGCAGTAACATAATCACAATCACAATTATCACAATTACAATAACCCAACCACAATTTTGATAACTTGAAAGCTGTCAGTTTTATTCAAAGTCGCCATGTTTTTGTTGTTATCTAGTAAAACTGGCCAGTTACTGGCTAAAAACTCGATTTCATTTCTACTAAAGATCGAGTGAAATATATAAATCACAAAATAATAATAAAAATTTATCCCCCTACTCGAAAGAATCTTCTCCGGCTGTTTCGTTACACAACTTCAAACGGCTCGATTTCAGGAAGTTCGTTTCGCGAAGGCTTCGTAGGAAAAAAATGGTCTCGGTCGAGTGACGCGGTTGGAAATTCGAATTGTCGAGGTTTTACCTTTATACTTCGAATTGGATCATCGTAGACGGTCGAACATCGCGAAGTATGTAGACCATGTGTGTGTGTGTGTGTGTGTGTGTGTGTGTATCGACGTAGGCGCGTGCACACAGCGATCGAAAGCTCGCACGGCGAACGAACGAGCGACCGAGCGACCGACAGACCGAGAGCGACGTGAGCGCTCTCGCAAGGTCAGCCGACGGCCTCCAACTTCCGGTGTGTGTGCCCGGGATGGCACTCTGTGTGTAAACGCGCGTGCGAGTCGCTCGACGCGCGCGCGAGCCGCCGAGATAAGTCGTGGCAAGTGGTGGGGATAAAGCATTCGACCGCCTAACGGCGCCTCTAACGACGCCTCCACTTAACTCGCGAGGGAAAAATCATCCGGGAGGCTACAATGGCCTCTCGCGCGAGACAATACTTCTCCTCTACATACACGTAAACGGTGACGGGAGATAAAAGAAACCGTGACCCCTTTCGAGGTTTTCCATTCGTTACTCTCCGAGCTTTTCGGCCGGGCGAGAAACTTTTGACCGCGTTTGGGGTTCGTACCGAAACAAGAGCTCTGAAACTGTCACGGAATACCGAAACCAGGTTTCATTATTAATAGTAATTTGTCGGAGATGAAAATTTATTCAAAAGCCTGACCTGGATTTCGATATTTCTTCTCGGATCGTAAGTTCGCCTATTCTCGAAGAATTATTTTTAGAACGCTGTAAGAACTTTGTAAAGGTGAATTTTCCTCGGCCAGTGGCAATGTTCGCCATATAGGCGAAACATTTGCGAGTGACGTTATACATCTACACGTAGCACACTCGCGCGTACGTGTGTGCACTTACTCTCGCGCGAGCTCGCCTCCCTTTCTCTTCTCGCGGCCTATTTTCCGTAGCTCGCGTACATAATGAACGCGCGAGCGAAACACGTCTCGAGCGATGATAAAAAGGACGATAGGGAGAAAGAGAACGATTTTCTAAATTACACTCGATTAATCCTCTCCTCCCTACCAATCGGTTAACCCGTGAAAAAGATCGTCGAATCGAGAGAAGAAAAAAATGAAAGAGGAAAAAACAGGTCACCGTCATCGACGAGAACGTAGCGCCAGAGAGAACATCATTTTTCTTCCGTCACGTCGAGCTCTTTCTATATTCTCGCTACTTCTGCATGCATATACAGCATGCAACTCGACTTTTCGCTCTTCAGGCGGCCTATTTTGCACCCCAAACTCGTCTGCGTGCACGTACACGCTCGCGTCGAGTTGCGCACGAACGCGAGAGGATGAACGCGAGCGAAAAAAAGAGAAAAATAAAAATACGGGGAGAGTGGTGGATGAAAAAAAAGGGGAAAAAGGGCCTTTCATGAAGGAGCGAACCGCTGTAGTCGCGTTCTTTTGGCAGCGACGCGCGCTACTCGTCAATCCCGCCCGCGAGAGAGTATCAAGAAAAACTCACCCACACGCGCTCGTCGAACGCGCGTGCCACTCCTCCATATAGAGCCCGGGAATCTCGTTTCATAAGCCAGCGCGGATTCGCGTTTTCACTTCTCCAAAGTCTCTCTCTTTCTCTTTAGAGGGTATATGTATACAGGGTGAAAGATAACTACCCTCTAAAATTGCACCGGCGG
>NCVS01000490.1:150898-161339 GCA_003055095.1 Goniozus legneri | reverse complement strand
AACTCATCTTATTTTTTGATATGCTAGAATTTGTTATGCTAGCTTCACACACATAAAAATTATAAGATACGCGAGAAAATTGCTTATTCCCGTTCGTTGTAAACAAAAAGGTAAACATCGGACGAACGACGTGTCTCGGTAGATTTTTATTCGAGTTCGCGACTCTAACGGTTCTTGTTATTTTTTTCGCCACGAGTTCTCGAATATTCACGCGAGCTCTCGAGCTTGTGAATGGAGTTAAAGAATCTCGAGTTAACCGCTAGCCCTCGGGCGCTGGTGTTTGGTCCGGATCCAACATCGAGCACCGCGACTGAGTATTTTCCCTCGTATTAAAACGGATATGTTCTTGCGAACCGACTTTTTGCCCCGTCATTTTTTCTCACACGACAGTCGGCGAGTGGCGCTCGTACGCGAGGAGTTTCTCATTAGCGAAAAACACCAATCGTTTATAATCCGCAAAATTACTCGATAACAAAAAGTCGTTCTCGGTAAAGTAGAGCGAAATTAACGACTCGTGCGGAGTCGTAAATACCAAAGTACGTATTACTTTCAACGTTAAAGCTCGTACGAAGCTCGAGAAGAGCTTGTTTACGATATCACGCGCCAGCGAACGTGTGCGCGAGCTTTATGCCGTCGGTTATATATCCCGAACGATAATCGTAACGATATCGCGCAAATCGTTGCGATACACCGAGCTCGTGGGCGTATTTTGTTTGTTAAAACCGATGTGTACAACATTTGAGCTTTCGAGTATTCCGGTCAACAGAGGGTTAAAAATTTTCAAGTATCGCGTGTCAACGTTGCGCGGAAATTGGTCGAGTTCGGCTTGGCTGTGTTTTATCAGCCGATGTATAATGAGCCGTAACAATGCTAATGCTGAACCGCTATTATCCGTTTAACCGAAGATCACGTGATCACCGCCCAAGCCAATATATAACCGAAAATTTGACTCTCAAACGAATTCTCTTGTTCGAACCGATTGAATACATTTGACACCAAGCATGCCACGTTGAATGAGCCTTTTAAACATTTTTGGTAGAATTAATCGTTACGAGAATTCATTAGTTACGGATAACGTATCAATAGATTCAAGGTTGAAAAAGCTTATTTGTTCTCTAAATGAATGATGTTTGTTCGAATATAGCAGAACTCGGCTTTCTCAAAATGTAACTGAAGTTTCCATCGTTGGAGTCCAACGATATTTCGAAAAAATTTTTTTTCGCAAAACAAGTTCACGCATCTTTTTGAAATACACTTAAACAACGTAAAAACACATTTATGAAATAATTTTTGACCATATGGCCATTTTTGACCAAGTTGGTCATTTTTTACCAAGTTTTTTCGAAATATCGTTGGACTCCAATGATGGAAACTTCAGATACATTTCTCAAATACCGAATATTCATCAGAACTTAACAATTATTTTCTCAAAGACGTAACTGGAAGACCAAATCGGCTGGCAATTCTAACTTTAGTGTTAATCGAATTCCTGAAGAATACATTTTCGGAATAACATTCTCGCGGTGTTTCGATATTCCGATTTTCCAGATGAAAAGTTCCATATAAGAAGTAATCGGATCTTCCGGTTGCTGGGTACATTTTAGATTCTCGGGAAATTAAGGAGCATCGTATATGCACAATAACGCGTATAGGCTTTCACGCGTCGACCTCTGACATTTCGAACGCACGGAAATGTTCTTCATATCCGCTCGGTATACGCTTCTTCCTACTCCCACCGCGCCACCCATATTGCATCGGGGTAGAAACTATCGCGGATCGTCTCCTTTTTGCGATCGAGAATTTATCGATAAAGGTGCAGCGATACACCGACATTGTAAATTGGATACCCGAGGAATGCGTCATTTGGTAAACCGATTTCTACTGACCCCCTTTGTCTCGTTCGGGGCGAATTGCAGTTGACAGAGAACAAAGTCGAATATTCACGCGAAGAATTCAGAAACTTGGATAGAATGTTTGAGGACACTTTCGGAGATCTTCGAAAGTAGTGAGCAGGAGAAAAATGTTACCCCCTTGGTACAAAGGAGTCTGGAACTTTTTACATCCCTTAGTTTTTAAGATGAATTCAATTATCATTGTATCCGAACTGTTCTGTGTATACGTGATTCGTGATTCATGAATATTTAGAATCTCGCGCGTGAATCGTAAAGGAAGAAGACGATCGTGCCGAAACTGCGCGGAATTAATAACGTCAAGACAGGATTGCTCGGCTCGTGCCGTATCGTCGACGAGTCACGACTCTCGAGCAATGAGTTCCGGCACAACTATCCGCTATACTGAGCACCTTAATACATACACTGGGTGCTCCGATAAGAGAAACAAATTCGAAGAAATATATTTTTAAGTACTTTTTCAAATCAGAAAAAAATTTTGAAGAATCATCAATGCTAGAAAGCTTGGAAAAATATTATTTTCAAGTTTCAATGAAGAACAAAGATTCTCGGGGATAGAATCTCCATTATAGAAACTAATCTGTCTGATTTTTCGGACACACTGTACAAGAGTATAGACACGCACCGTATTTCCAATATATCGCTCAAAGTTTCGCGCAAGGAGCGAGGACGGAGCCGTCGTAAATCATGCCAAAACGTCCTCATCGCGAAAATCGAATAGAACACCCCGACGGGATATCGAGGGCTGCCCTCGAGGGAACCCACTTCTGACACTTCCGCAGAAACGAGTTTTCCACCGCTGTGACAGTCCCGCGCGAGGCTTTTCTTCCCATTTTGCTTCCCGGACGCGAAATATTCATACGCAATCTCGCCGCGGAGATACGTTTGGAAGTTGCACCGAACTCCGGTGCAATCGAGAACGAAACCTGATTGACTGACTGTCTCCGTAATTGAATTTTCGCCAATCTTCTGTAATGTAGATTTGTCATCTCCGTGGAGCGATGAATGTAAAATCGCATTTCAAAGTTATATCTGTGAGAAAGTGACTCGCGAGGAGTTTGTAAAAAAATTTCATCGGAGTGACGAAATAGCAATAACTTCCTCGTTTGTGAATATTACTCGCGTTTATCTAAATTAACCGAGGCAATTGCTCACCAATTCCAGTCGTTTCGCGATATTTTTGCGAATGAATCGCTTTCAGCGAGTGGAAAATTTCGTGCTCAAAAATAATAAACTGAAATAATCGAGGGAGCGGATAATAAATTGCGAAGCGAGTAAAATTCATGAAAATTCCGAGAAACAGTTGTCGCGATTCCGCGAATCGACTAAATGACTCTTGCTTAACTTAATTCAGGGTTTATTCGATTGCAGTCTTAGCAGTGAGCGAGCGTAATGAACCACAAAGCAATTTATTATCTCGATACCTTTTGGGACAAAAGTTTTCTCCTTCTGGCAAAAAGTAAACAACTTCGTAAAGAAATGTTTACCAGAATTTTGGCTTCATTCTTGGCCTAATTCTTGTATTGTAATACCGATAGAAGAATCCTGTGGCTACTGGCCAAAAATTCCATTTTCGTCACAATATATAAGCGCTTTCCCAAAAATCGAAACATCGACAGTGAAACTAACAACAAACTAAAGATAAAAATAATCATCCTAGAATATCTAGTCTTACCAGAATTATAGAAATTCTCGAAAATACTGTTATTCTTCTTCTCAGTTAATGCTATCAAGCTATTTCGATCATCGGGGACTCAAGAGCAAGCTTGAAAAGTTTTCAAGTGAAAGTTAATATTACAGAACGCAATATATTCCTATTTTTCTTCTTGAAGCAAGTCTTTATTTGACTATACTCTTGAAGAGCAAGGTCTCTTGCAGTTTGATATTTTTTCAGACACGAATTTTCAGCAATGTAGAAATTGACACAAAAATTGATCAAACAACCAAATTCTCGGGTTTCTCATTTTGAATCGTTTCAAACATTTTCATCTCCCTCAAAATTGCTTTATGCAGCATGCTATGGTAATAATTAAACACTTCTACCTATATCTATTTATCTGTTTACCTAAATATCGTTCTCTTTCGTTTACTCCCTTCCCTTCCTAAGATCAGAGTAATTAGTGAGGTTGCAAACAAGTATATATGAACAGGATGGGCTTTGAAGATTACATTACACGAATCGATAACGAACCTACGCTTAAACGCGAGTAACTGCGGAAACATCATCGACAAATTCATCCTTACAGGCATCACGTTCGATCATTTTCCATACTCCATTTCTCTTCGTTCGTCTCGTCAACGATAATTAGTTTAACGAGAGTGCGCTGTATAATCTGCGAGCCATACGGGTAATCAATATATCATATATCGTTCATATTGTGTTCCAAGAGTAAACTACTCGCCCTGTACGCATATATATACAAGTAGAACAGTATTGTATCGATCAAATATTAATCCCATCTACACTCCTGATAATACGTCATTCGATATTTTAAGAAAAAATGATGTTGATTACATCGAATAGAAATATTGCTTTCCAGATTGGACAAACTTTGTTCAGTGTGTATTAGTATACATATACATAGTAAGTGTATTATTTATATTTTCAAAACGTTTCTAACCAACTACACCAAAAATATAGCTAAAGTTCTAGTGAATATTTCTCTGAGATGTTTATTTTTTACCAGAACAATTCTAAATATCAAAACTTGAAACTTTACTACTACACCCACTTCTCAACACGAAGAACAAAACTGACTCCAGGAATTGTGTTATTTTTTGTCTCGCGAAGGAGCAATTGCCGGGTTCTGAGGATTCGTCAGACAAAACAGGGGCAAGGACGGAAGATGGGATCTCGCCAACTGAACAGCGCGAGCTCTCGCGGAACAAAGAACGCGCGGGGCGCGTTAGCCAAAATTAAAAGCAAAACACACGCGCCGGTCTCGCCAGGGTAGTCTCGAGCACGAGAGGAATAAACAATAGCCTGCGGGGCTGAATTAGAAATTTAAAGAAGCTCCCTCGCCCTTCGCGCGCTACTCGCCCGTTTCAATTCATATCGCTCACGACGACACTCTTGCCCTAATTCGCCCGCCGAGGGGTGAACTCCTCGATCGATAAAGCGAGAAAAAATAGGAAGAAAAGAGAGAGAGAGAGAGAGAGAGAGAGAGAGAGAGAGAGTAAGAATTCTGGAAACATCGAAATAAATACGTTCGTTCGAATACGCGCGGCGCGTGACCGAACTCCACGATAAGTCGAACGCATTTTTATTCGCGAGATGTGAAACTCTCGAGACCGATCTAAGGTAATAACGTTACTCCTCGAATGTCTTCCTTATTTTTTTTCGCGCTAGCTCGCACACGTCCGTGAGTCGAGTGCGATTTGTACGAGCCGGGTGAAGGGAAGGGTAGGTCCTGTCCCGGCAGCTCGTAGACAAAGGGCCATTTATCGCGACGGGAGTGGGGTGACTGCTCCCCTCCCCCGTCCCCTCTTCTAAAATACTACACAGCCTATATCGATCCTGGGATTTCGAGGCAGAGGGATGCGGGTGGATTTGCATCGATGTCGCGAAAGGATCCGGAATCCCGGCGAGGGTGTTCTCCCCTCTACGTCATATTTACCCTCTCCACCCTCGCCGTCCCCCTTAAAAAACCATAGGAGCAACCACTTCGAGCCCTTTCTCGCTCCCCCAGCGCGCGTTTCGTCCCCACCCACCGTGCGGAATCCTCGACGAGAAAGTTCACCATTTATGGGATTTTACAGGCACTCCAAGGCCAGCGCCACGATACGAAAATTTTTCTTCTCACCGCGAAGAGATGTATTCTCATTCGAAAGATCGGCCTAATTTGGTATTCCAACTTCAATTTGAAAATATGGGGTTTCGAATAACGGATCTGCTCTTCGTGAGGTTGTTCGTAATCAGCGGTCTTGAAACCCTCCAAGCCCCATTTTTAATCAGAAATGAAGAACGTTATTAGCTGAATATACAGAATGAGCCTATTATTATCATTCATTGAAATTGTTATATTCATATTTATTCTCTATTTATGTTCTACGTGAAAATGAAAATCAAACGCGCGGTTTCCCTTCCGCATTTCACAGATTAGCATTAGTGCTAAGCATGCGAGCCACTAGGGATGATAAATAAAGCCGATTTTAGCGCGGTACGATTGGCAAGCCAACAGGAAGTCGGATGTGTACAAAAGAGACTCCGTCTGATCGGATTATTCGCGAGAAATATAAACACAGTTAGATTTTGTGTTTGCGGAAATATTTACTAGATTCGCTTGAAAATCGCGAATTCTAAGTTAATGCCATAAAAGTTAAATTGAGATGACTTGTTAGGAATTCTCGATATGTAATGGAAATTGAAATAAAAGGTATTCCCGGAACTATCGGATGCGAAGTCATAATATTGTATTTCGAATTCAGTGAAACTTCGGAAATGGTTGGATATTATTCAATGATATAACGAACATTCAGAGAAAATTATCAAACTGATATATCTGTACGTATTGTATATCTGCCCAATATAACATTTGTTTCGGTTTCAAAACAAACTCTTCCATAAGAGACATTACATTTATTAAAAAATTGTACCATTAACCAGTAAACTGTTTTGACCTTTTTGAAAAATATATATAAAAATTTAAATCCTTATGCAATCTTACAAATTGATCCACTTAATCTATCTTTTTAATTGTGATTAAATTTACTTGTCATAACACCAAAATTTTATACTTTTTTCATGACGAGTAAACTCGTAAAAAACAGTAAAATGATTGCAAAAATGATGTTATTTATTATCCAAAGCCGAATTAATATTGATTCATTCACTGTTGCTGTGTACCCCCAACAGTTTATACACGTCAAAATCCATATCGAGATTGTTTATACAAATAAAGGCCTTCGTCGATAGCTCGAACTTCACTTTCGTGATCCCGGATGAGTGCTTATCTCATCAACGTTATACGCTTTGATTTTTATTTTAAAAAACCATCACATAACATTAGTAAAAAAAATCGTAATATTTCGATTGAGATAAACACGCATTGGAGGATTTTACAGGAAATGGAAAAGGAAAAAATGATCGAAATGTGTTCGGGTTTTCATTCCGGGGAATGCACGTGTCGCTTGTATCCGTAGGTGGTGGCAGTGGTTCGCCGCGTATTTCGTGTTTCCCGAGACCTTCGCATAGCGCCAAACGAGTCTAATCTGTTGTATACAGTGAGCACGGTTTTGCGTCTGACGCGCAACGTCAAAACGATTACCGCGAGCGCTAACTCGATTCGTGAGGGTCCAGACCGGAAGTGGTTATCACCAATTCGCACGATATCGATAAATCTCTTTCAAATTGCTATACGAGGTGTTCTACAGTTACCGCACGTTCTTCTAGGAGCGAATAGATCATGAAATTCAGAAGAAAAATGATTTTTTCCATTTTTGTACAACATAGTTTCAGAGCTCTACCAGTTTTCCAAAGACACCTTTCTATACGTATTTTCATTTCATTTTCTAACGTAATTTGATTGAATTCTAAAGATGAAATTAATCAAACCCCGTCCACAAAGTTAGTCTTCGATTGGCAAACAAAAAACACTCGTAACTCAAAATCAGTTCCTCAAATTTCGCAAGAACCAAAACTTTGCCTGTTGACATAAATTTCTCTAAATTCACGAATAACTGATTAAATTATGTAGTTAAAGGGAAGAAAAAAAGTTTGCTATAATTAAAACCACGTTTTAGTACGTGTATACAGCAGTATTTGTAACGGAATGTTCCCCGGGCATGCTGGCAGGTAAACAACGAACCCGCCTTCCGCTCTAATTACGATCCTTTTTTTTCTTCCGTTTAGTGCATCCTACGTTAGCCGTAACGCGATTAATTCGGATAGAGCGGCAGCGTTGGTTCGCGTATGCGGACGACGTATTGCTCGGATGAATTGCACCGTTCGCGATATGCTAATGACCCTTTAGAGACGCGAGGATTATTATACGCCGCGGAATGTCTCGGCGCGTAATTAATGTACGTACATTGCGACTCTTTGCGAGAGAAGTACAATGCACACCTAAGAACAATCGGGAGATCCGATGAGTAGGAAATTTGCCGGGGATAATCTTTATTGATTTATATACGCCCTGTTTATCGCCGGGATTCAAAGATGTATGCATGGGCGCGTACATAATTCACCGAGCGGCTGGGAAAAAATATCAAACTAGGATAACGTATCGATTTTGTCTCTCGCAATTTTAATGAAATTCATTTTCCGCGATATCCGCTTTGAAAGTCCGATTCCCGTATAGAATTATCAGATTTTTCAATAAATGAATATTTTTTCTTCGGAATTACTGGCTTTTTATATACACAATTCATGAAAATGCGAAATTGAAAAATAAAATGTATTCGCAACTCTGAAACTGGCTGAAAATTATCGAATTGTATTATAATTTATGTTTCTTGCGTTCGAGATTATTTCTCACCCAGTACATTAAAATAAAGATCGCGACGTTTCGATACAACCGCGCGGAACTTCCAAACTCGAAGATAAAAGTCTCGATGGCGCGATTTACGGACTTCTCGAGTCGAGAACACCGCTTGTGTTGATCGAGAAAACACGCTTGCAATGACTCTCTTGTGTTTGCGAACTCTTCAAGAAAAACAGAAAATAAGACAAGAAAACTGCAAGAAATGGGAATTCGTACGCAGACGGCGAAACAGACGGCGAGTGTGGAATATTTGTTTATGAGATGCCGAGCTCGATGCAGATAACCCAATGAGCACGCGCGCGGCTTCTATAAGTAGCGAGCCAGGAAGATAAAAAAAAAGAAGATGCCGCAAGGCGAACGCGGCCATGTGGATAATCTTAACGGCTTATATATTTTTGAGCACGATGAATGTCCCCAATCGGATACTCGGTTATCTCGAGACGTGCAAAAAAAGTTCGCTCGATTTCTAATTACGCGACCGAAGTTCGAGTTGACAACGCCAACATTTTTGAAATTTATATAATCATCGTCAATTTATGAGTAGTTCAATTTTGCCATATCGATTGATAAATAGCAATTAGTAGTTTTCTTTATCTATTATAAATTTAATATCGCATTTATGCTAAGCCACGCTCATTTATACATCGTTAACGTTTTTACAAATCGACTTTCAAAGCAAACGGTTCGACTATCAACTGAGTTTGTTTTATCCATTACATTCTGGATCCCGTTTGGTTACGAGACACTCAGTGTAAGAAGCCCCGAAGCGTACGTGTAACGTTACCCCGAGTGATACATCGTCCAACCAGTTCGACATCGTGGAAGCGGCGATTGATGATGCGAATTCTCGTACGATCGGCCACGAGGTAAGAAAAGGTCCGTAAAATCGAGCGGAGGGCGGTAAAGAAACGTGACTCTCCGACGGAAACTGGGTAGCTCGTAACCACAGTAATACCGATTCCGCCCGCTCGATTTCCTATTTATTGGGACATTTTCCGGCCACTCCGAACTCGGCTAATTCGCGGAAACAATACCCAATGGACCTCTCTTTGTTCTCGTCGTTCATATATAACGGACTGCGTTCCATAGCCGTTTTACATTCGCTACATCGAAATTAATATCGCGAATTAAGAAGTTTCTTCTTGGATCGAGGAATAATTCGATTTTTATATCGGCTGTCGATACTATCAGAGATCGAGAGATTTATTTTACGTTCGGTGCGAGCTTGTCTCGCAAAAAAAATTGCTGATGAACGACCAAACACGGAGGAATCGATTCTAGAATAAAAAAAATTCTCCGAATTCGCGAAAATTTATACGATATCGTAGCCGTTGGTCTGTGCTTTATGCGACGGTGGAAAAAATTTTCCGATAAAACCGTCCGTGTACCGAGAACACCGACGGAGTCACTGAATGGATCGTATAATTCTTACCAGTGGACGAGATCACGTTGAGCTCGCGGTAGTTTTGAATTAATTGATAAACCACCTGGTTTTATGTTTATTAAATATAATCAATCCTATCATATAACATTTTCCTATTAATTCTCTCCAAATTGTTCGACACTGTGTATTTAACATCATACTCAATCGGCTGTTTATTATCCGAATCAATATTTATAATTCACGTGTATAACATTTAATCTACGCCGACAGTCACTCAGAAAAAATTTAAATATTATTGTTGCTACTTAAGTTTGTTGTAACCGCAGAAAAAAACGAAAAATCCTGTACAACATATATCGTTGACAGGACGTGTCAAGTGTCATTACAATGACAACGACAAAACGGCAATGCAAATCGTGATTTGAGAAACGAGCAGCGCCACTTTAAGGCGGCGTGTTCTGGGCGCATGTGACACACAGGGTCAGGAGTTCCGTATCGCGACGTCGCGGGGACGGGGGGTACCGTCACGCTCGCCCTTAAATGATTCATACTCGACGATAGCGAGACGGATAATGGAAATAGGAGCGGGAAGGAAAATCGTGAATGCGAGGGAAGCCAGGACCATCCGCGTTGCACGCGCCGGCTGCGTATTGATCCTCTTGCGT
>NCVS01000490.1:21874-150837 GCA_003055095.1 Goniozus legneri | reverse complement strand
TACCCCCCTGTCGTCATCCTATAAACGGTCTACGACCTTTGAAAGTGAAAATGAAAAATCGTCACGAGAGAGCACTGCAAAGCTATCCAGAATGCCTCAATTTCGAGCCACGAGGATTCGTAAATAATGCAAATAAACACACAAGCTAGGCGCACGTACGTATAGCTTCGTGGAAAACCGTTACACAAGTTTTTTTTCGTACTATCGTCTTTAATCGAGGTATCTCGGGAAAAGTGGGCCGTGAGTGGAGAATAAAAAAGAAAATACGGGACGAAAAACCGATGGCCGAAAAGCCGGAAAATCTTGAGAGAGAGAGGATCCCGATTTTTCCCTACTTTGCCATTCGAATGTGGCAATAAAAACTTGGTCGTAAAGGCGAAGCGAAAAAAGAAAAAGTGGATGAGGTAAAGGCTTCGGGTAATTCAATCCCATTTCCGTCTCTCGGACTCCCACACGCGGCGCAAACGGTAGAAGTAAATTAGGAGAAATTGCCAGAAGTACGGAATTGTCGCGTAACTCTCAATTCATGCCTCGATTGTAAATCATTATTTCGTTTAATCAATTCGGTTAAGATTGCCTCGAGACCCTGTTCTAGAAATATCTAATGGATGACTCGAAACTAAGAATGAAAACATAATTTTTTAGAAATTAAAAAACGCTGGGCTATATTCATTAACGTAATAAATTCCCATCAATTTTCATGGAACCAATAGCGGCTCGATTAGAAACTCCATTAGCTGCTGCAGTTTTGCGAGGAAATGCACACGTGCTGCACTGTAAAATCTACTCACACATTGCAAGCATTTTAGCTAAGAGGGTATTTAGGAACTAGGTCCGTAATTAGATTTAATAATATCAACTATCTCGTGATATTCAAACAAGTGAATCTGAAATAAATTCTTTCCAAAAGAATATTAAAACATTTCTAACCGACACATCTCCGATATCACAAATTACGAATTAAGTGATTAAATTTTAAATAGTCAAGATGTAATTTATAGGCCTGCGTTCAGAATTCAATACTCTTTAGATTCTAACCGAGAATACGCTTTCGATAAACTTTTCTCATTTTAATAACGAAGAGTGCGATTTCACACCTGACTCTCGACTAAAATGTAAATCCAATGCCGATTCGGCAAAAAAACGCGCGAAATGAGAAAAACTGTAAGGGAGGTTTTATTTGGAGCCAAGTTGCCTCGGTATTCTTCATTTTTTTCCTCGGCGCGTTGAAGAAGAAAGTTTCATAAACTGGCGAGCGCATTGTTGACGTTAAACGTCGATTTTCTCTTTCTTTTCTTCCACTCCTAGCCCCGTCGGGACGTAGCACACACATATATACGTATACACGTAATTCTATATATCATATCGTTCTCATAATCGACGTCGACGTCTGTTCACGCGCGCGAACAGAGCGAAAAAAGAAGCGCAAACAAGACCTGATAACACAAAAAAAAAAATTCTAAAAGTACCAGTAAAAAAAAAATCGATTCGCCATTAGCGTCTCAGCAGCTCTCAGACGACTGGTCGTTAGGGGTTTTCATTCTTGTCTCTCTCGTATACTCTTCAAACCTATACACGGTGTTCGGTCTATCGGCTAATAGACGATATTTAAGAAATTCGAGAAATATCAAAAGGCTATTTTCTTTAGTACGTCCATGAAGCCAGTTAGAACGTTAAGGAAAGCGATGAAATGTTTATTGTTCTGGTTATTATTTCACAACTGCGCTAGGAAGCGGGTTACGATCCGGTCCAGTTGTTCGGAACACATTGTATACAACTATCTCGTTCGCTTAATGCAGCTCGTTTACGAGACGAGGCTCGTCGAAGAGTGCGCGCTTCGCCCGGTTCGCCAATAAAACGCTCTCGTGTTTTGTCGGATGGAAGAGAAGAGGGTGAAAAAAAATGGCCGAAGACGAACGAAAGGGGAGTCTAATTTCGCGGCTTGTCGCTCCTCGTTAATTGTCGTCTTTCCCAACCGGAAATACCCCTCCTCCCCCTCTGTCGCTTCTTATTTCGATTCTCTACTCGCAACTTAATCGAGCAACTTTATACTAGGTGTCCAGAAATGTTAGGTTGCCCTCCGAATAGTTTTTAAATAGTTTGTGAAATTTTTGAGAAAACTCGTCCTTTGTCATTTTGTCATAGGAAGAGTTATTGAGTTAAATTTGTTATTATGTAAGAGTGTTCACGATGTCGAGATTTGCTTTGGTATAAATCAACAGTGACATCGGATTGTACAATCGAGAAAGATTCGACTGAAAATATAAATGAAAAATTCGTGTATATCGAGTTATCGATTTTCGGGCTCGCGTAATGAAATATATTCATATGAGGAATACGTTTGAATAAACATAAGAGAAAAGAAATTAATTACACGTAGGTATCAAGACGAATACAGTCCGTTCTGGTCGAGTATTAAAACGAGGAACAAAGTTCATCGCATTTGCATTATGTGCACAATGCACGGCATTGGAGTTTGCCACGTTCATATGCGACGCAAGATATACGAGCATATTTTACATCGACCGTGAAACATGAAATTCGTAAAAAGATGTTTAATATTACGTATATAAAATTGTTGACTATTTGTTTGGAACTGAACGATAAGATTATACACGGTTTATTATCGGGCAAATAAAAAGTTCATCCGAATCAACGTATTCCGGTTTTTATATACTGATTTCTCCACAGATGATTGACAATTGCAGCAACGCCAGAAATTTAAATTACATCGCTTTCCTGGAAATCTATAAATATTCCCGCCGAAGTAACGAAACGCACATATTTACTAAATTAATACAATTACCGCGGTACATACTACAGAAAAAATTCCAGTAACGCACATAATCGTTATAATCGACTGCTGCATGACCGGTTCGGAATCGACTTAAATTTTTTTGTTACGTACAAATATCAGTATAATAGGGACATGAATTCAAAACAAAAATATTATGAAAAAAAGTAAGATTTACTGAAATAATTCAGGTGTAACTAATATTTATATTGTCATCGAAATAACTTTCTTTGTCTTTTCATTTAATTTTTATTTCGAAAATTCTTAGCTTTCATATATTTCAATTTCATCACTACATATACCGATATGTACTCTAATTTGTAGTTTTACATTTCCTAATGATTATCAACTTCTCTCAAATGATGAACTACAAATGCAAATTCTCAAATCACACTTCGCGCGACCGTAGATTATTTATTTTTCAATATGGCTGATTTTCGATTTCATCTGGTTTCGAAAAAAGTTTGTTCATACATTGGACGGTTAACAAAAGCCGTACACCAACGTAAAGTTGACATTTTAAATCTCAAAAGATACGGATTAGCTAGCTGATATTATCAGAAGAAACTCACCAACAGAAATGATAAACGGTTATGTATAATCCACTCCAAACAAAGTCGTCGCTTCCGATATTCCATCGTCTACCGAACGCTACTAGTCCAGGCATTGTTTATCAATTTCAAACCTCTCCAATCTCTTTCTTTCCACGTTTTGTATCTCCGATTTCGCGCGCGAACTATTCCAGCCACTTTTTTATCCAGAGTTACCGACAAACCGACTCAAGAGAAATAGTCAAAAAACAGCATTACTCTCGCGCTCTATTTCAAAATATTTATTTAACGGTCATCTGAACGCCATTTGCAGAATTTCGAGATATCGATCGCGTAGTCGAACGTTATTAACGAGCATATCCAAGGTACGAGGCACCGTACGCGAATTAAAAGCGTTGGTGGTAAGCACACGATAAAACCGTTAACCCGTGCGTATATATCGACGTTTTTGGCACAAGTAAATATTGCACTGTGGAGGGGCGAAAATCAACGTGCACGGCAGCCCCCGTTAGTCCCGTGTATGCGAGCGTGCCGGCGCGTCGATCGAGTTTCGATTTCGACGAGAGTGATGACATAACCTAACCTTACGTGAAAGTTGAACGGTAAAGCGAGATGAGGAGAAAGAGGGAGCGAGAGAGAGCGAGGTGGCGCGTGCCGGCGTGCGCACGTCGAACGGGAAATAAACACGCGACAAGGAGAAATGTCGGACTCTCTCTCGGCGTCGTGCTCGAATGGCCGTCGCGGATTCACTGAAGCCGGGTTAGACACGAAAGCGTTTTCGACGGAGGCTTATCGTGAGTGGGTGCTGCACGAGGGTAGCGAATGTCGCGCCGCCCGTCTACGCAGTGCCGTATCTATTCGACTCTGTATCTCGCAAAATGCATTTCGTTTCTCTTAATATCCCCCTCTCCTATCGGTAAGATTCAATGCCTCCTGACATCGTACTTATCCTGCACTCTTTAACGAGCTGAATTTCCATTTTCTGCACTTTCACGTTACTATGGCGCGTAACGAGCTACCGGGGTACCCAGCTCGACGCTGGAGACTTACCAGTTTTACGGAATTTCGATTTAATTGAAAATGCTTTAATTGAAACAGGTGTGCAAGTGACGGTAAACACGCAGAGTCGCTTTAACAGAATGGACTTGTACGTAAATTGTAATTTTTAATCATCAACGGTCGACGTATAGTCTCTAGTCGCGTATAGATTTTTTTCAATCTGTACTTCTATCAGATGCTCTCACTGCGACGATTAAAGGCTGCTAACGAACGTATCTCTCGTTTTTTTTCGCCCACGTGCGCGCATAATTGTTCCCAACTTGTGACAATGAGAGAAAGGGAAATGAAAGGAAGAGGGGAAAAAATGACGAACGTTCCTGAGAAACAACTAAACGTGAGTGCTCGAACACGCATACTTATTACTGGTACGTGACAATCGTGCAACCTTTCTCGATAATCGTCGTTCCTAGGACTCTCATTCGAGTTTTTAAAATTCATTTCTGAAATTCCAATAATGGATTGGAACTTACAGCGTGTTTCGAACAAAATGAAATAGTACTTGCGCGTCGATTCCAAAGTGCGCCGTTTTAATTAAAAAATCATTTTCGGTCGATTGAGTAACACGCTAGTGAGGTTATCGAGAGGTAATTACGCGATCTCGTTAAGAGATCGTCAAGTCGCCGTATCGATCGTTGCTCCCTACGTGACGAAGTCTAATGACGAGCCTCTTATCGTCTTTCGCCTAAGATAATTTTTTACGCATTGTCGACGAAAAATAAATACGATATGTTTCGAAATTGACGTTTGTAACCAACTGTAACGGAGTGAACTATCATTTCTCATACTCATTACGTAGAACTTTGAGAACTCTGAAGTTGTTGTTTCTTGGCGATAAGTGTATTATTCATCGATATATCGATAATGCACGACTCCGACATTTTGAATGTGTTCGGTAGCCATATTTAAAATTTCGTCGAACTCTCGAACGACGGGGCTCAATTTGTCTTCGTACGAACTTCACGAATAGGAAGTAGATCGACTTTATCGGAACTTTTCGAACTCGTACAACGACTGTGTGGTGGATTTAAATTTAGAAGCTTACTCGATATAACGTATACCTACGGTAACACCGACGAGACAGGTGAAATTAAACGGGCGTCCAGCCAATTTTCGCTTCTATGCATCGATTTTACCATGCGTACCTTTGATCGGATCATTCGATCCTGTGACGCGCGTAACGAGCTGGACGTTAGGGCGAGATAACAACGAAATGGTTTTTCATATTGAAAAGTTATGAAACTCAATTAGCAAATTATCATCCATCCGCTCATTGTTCGTTTTCAAGCATACGAAATGATGTCCGAAAATTTTTACTCTAAATCTGAGGTTAGATACAAAAAGTTTATTTGTTATTGATTCGTTATAAAGAGGTACGTATATTATATAAACAGGAAC
Source organism: Goniozus legneri (assembly GCA_003055095.1). Classification (NCBI taxonomy): domain Eukaryota; kingdom Metazoa; phylum Arthropoda; class Insecta; order Hymenoptera; family Bethylidae; genus Goniozus; species Goniozus legneri. Next base: position 145,038 of record NCVS01000490.1, on the reverse strand, counting down.
GCAATTAATGACTTCTCGTCGGCAATTATCAATTATTCGTTTCGCGTTCTAGGATGAGTTTTTATTTCACGATATTACAGCTTGCGAAACAAAAGCCAGTCTGGCCGTTTTATATATATATATCGAATGAAAAGGTGTACAAGGGAGTATACAGAAAAGGAGAGAAAGAGAGAGAATAGTACCACTCGGAATGGAAGTAAATCACTAGGATAAAAGTGACACCGCAGCAAAGAGGAGTCGTGGATTTAGATGTGGATGCTCACTGAGGGTAATTAAAGGACGACCCCTCTCCCCCCTCTCGTCCCCCCACCCCAACGAAACTTTCACGATGCTCTTGTTACGTCGCCGGCCAACTTTATAATGGCCGATCTTCCATTTTAGTCAATGGAGATCCAATTTCTCGCTATCGGGATATTGTCGCAGTTATATGCTTTTTATCTACTGTCTTCATCTGTGCATGGCTAGCGGTGAACGATATAACCGTGGACATTCGACGTGTTCCTTGCTCGGTTGTTCATTGTACGTATATTAGATAATTTGAAAGTCATTCAGAGAATATTAACAGAACTTGCTTTATAAATGGGAATAGTGTTTGTGATGTTTGATATGAAACACTTACAAAATGTTAATAGGTGCTTTAGACAAAAAAAATAATTCTTCTAATCTCGATAATTCGAGTGGTAAATACGATATATTTTTTAAACCAACCATAATTTTTTATTTCTTCACATTCGTTTCACGTTTAATTACAAATGTGAAATGTCGAATTAGAGATATTATTTTCAAAATAATTTCGTTTTCTATGAAATAAATAATTCTGTTTGTTGATTATTTATTTAACACAAGTGTTTTAGTTATCAACAGCTTAACAATTCGTGATTTTATTTCTCAGTGCATCAATACTGAAGAGTTCACCAACTCTTACCATATGAGTTGCAAAAGGAAGATGAAGAATTAGGATTCGTCAACACTCACCATATGAGATGCAGAAGGAAAAGAAAGGATCCGGGTACGACGAGGTCGTCGCTACCAACGCTCCAGCGTCGTCGGAAGACCACGATTCCTGGCATCTCTCCTCACGTCGGTCCCAGTACCTTCCATTCAACCAATGGACGTCGACTCGGCGATGCAATCGATCCTCGGTAGTCGTAGTTATTTTTCTTCGATTTTTTTTGTTCACTCTCGAAGTCGTTGTGTTCGAATTTCAAGGTCACCGGATGCGCGGTGCGGCAACGCGAGCGTTCAACATTCGCGCGTCACTGTCAAAACCTCTCACACGCCAACTCGACGATTACACTCAAACGTCAACGCACTCGAGTGCACTCCGCTGTCCAGCGCGAGCTGGCACGATTCGTCATCTCGATCGCGATGTTCACTTATTCGGTACTTTCCGGCGCGTAGCGAGCCTCGCAACTCGTTAATAGTAATTGACGGTTATCGGTGTAGCAGCAAAGACGTCTCGAGCGCGTGTAATCGCTACGCGACTCGTCGTGCTGCATCTTCATTACGAATTATCGCAAACGAAATGTCTCACGTAAGCGCTCCTATCGCCGGGCTCTGTTTCGTTACTTCAGAGAACGCAAAATCAGCGGATCGTTTCCCGACGTCTTTTTCGCCTCACTGAAAAAAGTCGCACGGTAATCCTCAATTTGTTTTCTCCCTTCGCTCTTTTTGTTTCGACCTTTCCATCCCTTTCACCCTCTCCAACCGATTTTTGATCCTATTGGCCGAATCGAAAGTGAATTTTGATATTCTACTCCATCGCAACGCAAGATACAAGACGCGTAGAAAAATTTATACAACGGAAACCGATAGCAATGTTAGGAAATTTTGGAAAATAATTATACAAGCGCGTAATTGTGAATTGCGAAGCAAGTTCCACAGCTCTAAGTAAGGGCATTACGCTGGATTATCTCATAAGCATAAGTAGGTATACACTTCGCGCAAGGCGAGCACAGACGGGCGTTTATTAAAGTTCAACGGATATACACTGCAAACTCGAAATTACTCGGCACGTATCTACATAACAAAATCCACCGGTGTGGATAATTTATCGCGACTCTCGCGAGTTTGTTTCGACCATTTCGCGGGAAATTGTTAATAACGCGGTCGGACTTTGCGTTTCCGGTTCGGACTTTTCGGGAATGCAAACTTGGAAGATTCGTCGGAGCTAACGGCGCACGAGAAATTTGATCAATTAGATAAAACTCGGTCTTTGAACGCGACAGAAGAGCGCGTTGACGAGGCGCTACCTCTTTGCCCTGCCGATTCGAAACTGTTGGAAACTCTGGGAACTTTCGGTTCATGGGCTTTATGCGATTTTCCGTGAAATAGTCTCGACGGTAGCTCGATTTGTCGATTTCAGAATCGATATCGACCTAATATATCAACGTTAAAATCTTCGAAGTAGAACGAGAAAATTAATGATCTAATGTTGAATAAACGTTCGTTCTTTGGCTCGAGAAATTTTCAAACACAACAGTCGAGAACGTATTCGCAAACTCGAGGAGACCGAGAAAAGGTGTACGAGTAGCGCACTTTGTGCTTTGGCCCCGCGTACAAAGGCAGTGGAAACACGAGGAAGAGAGAGAGAGAGAGAGAGAGAAAGAGAGAGAAAAGAATTTCGTCGGCGCAAAAATAGAGCCGTCGAGTTGACGAAACGTTGAAAAATTCACTCGCAACGACCAGCAGAAGGGACGTTCCGTAGAATTCGAGACGATCGAAGGAAAAAGAAAATGTTCGCTCGCGAGGAAATTTTCGCCGTCGTGTCCGCGTTCCGATAATCGATACCTCGTTAATCCGGTCTTCGTTAACCGAGCCACTATCGTAAAAATTAACCCCTCTATCCGATCGGACCGCACTCCTCGCTCTCGTTTTCGCTGAAACTAAAAACAGCTGGGGAAGCCGTTTCGCGTTCTTCCTTGCGATAAGATCGTAGGAAAAAATAGACCGGCTCTGACCGTTTCGCGGACGTTTCGCTTGATAACGGTTCGAGTCCCCCTCCCCTGGCTTTTAAGCTAAACGATTGCCGCAAAATTTAATCACCCGCAAATGGCACTGGCAGCCGGCGATAACGTTCGACCGCGGCTATTTCGCAGCGATATTTCTTTAGTTTGGAATCGTTATATATTTGTACGAAAAAAAAAAAATATCAAGGAATGGAGTAAGCGGTTTAATCGAAGCAACCGTTAATTGTCTGGTATTAATTTCGATTGTTAATGAACAGAAGATTAAATCGTTGGGAGAGAAACGTTTTAAATGAATGTAAAATTAAAAGAAATAGTAATTTCAATTTTATACACTTAGCGTCTCAAGCGAGTCACAGGGTTCGCGCAAGGAGAAACGAATGAAAATTCCAGTGTGTAACGAGTAAAAAATTAAATTCACTACAATACCATTGGAAAGACAGAGAATTAGCCGACGAATTTTCGCCGTTGAAAATTTCTAGGGTAAAAGAAGATTCCCGGTCTGTACTCTCGAATCCAATCACCCCTCCGTGAAACGGCGCGCGAAATTATTAATAAAACTGCGAGGCGCTCCTGAAATTCGAGGATGTTATTTATAGCAGCGCGTGTGCGAGCGAGCGCGTTGTTCGTTCCGCGTATGCGGCAGAAACGCTTCAGGAGCTTCGTCGGGCGATTAATTTCGCTCCCCACGTTTCGCGTCTCTATTTCACCTGAACCGGAAAAATCGGCCGAGAGAGCGAGGCTGCCAGTTCGTCGAAGCTCTCGAAACTCGCTATCGCCTATACGTTGCTCTCGCGTTTCCGCTATTTTTCCGGACCTCTTTTTCTCCTTTTCTCTAATTTCGAGTTTGAAGACGTTTACCGAGATTGAATCCGGGAATGATCACTTTTTTTACGACTGCTCGTAATTCGCCACCGTCGGATTGTTTTTGCCGATTGAGAATCTCCCGGGTGTAATCGGCCAGGCTCGTCTAAAGTGCGTTGGAAAATTCATAAGAGAAGTGGGAGCTCTTTAAAACTGAATCAGGGACGGGTGTTTTAGTTAGCGTGCTGAATTATTCAAGCTCGAATGTTTAAATAAATAATTCGTATCGGAGGATGAAAAGCGTATATCGTATTCTTATTTCGCTTACATAAAAAAAAGAAGTAGAAGCTTCTTTTATTTTTCATTTTAGGCACGACGTTCAACCGCGTTGAGTTTACTAATGTCACTAATTTGGAATCAGGGTAAGCCACCCTCTCCGATAACGTCTCGCTGTATAAGGAAGCCCACAAAGTGCACTTTCTTTCGCCCCTTCCGGAGCGAAATTACAATCGAAACGATCGAATCGCGCCGAGAATCAAACGGTTGTACGCAAATGTCGCGGAAAATTACGTCAGTCCGATCGAGACTTTCCAAAGTCTAATTACATGCAGTCACCACGCAGCTTCTTTAATCAATTCGTTGAGAGATCGCAATCTCGCTAACCATTTTCGGATTATGCACACACAATCGTTTACCCAACGTCCTTACGACGTATTACACCTCTTACGAAGTATTTGGGTTAATGACTTTTCACGAGCCAAGACTAGGACCCTCACTCGCGAGTGAGAATAATTTTCCCAATCTCGATTAGTTTTCCCCTGCTTTCCCACCTGAACTGACCACTCGGAGACCCTCGAATTTCACTGACACGTCAGTTTAATCCAACGTTATCGAAAAAACAGAGAGAGAGAGAGAGAGAGAGAGAGAGAGAGAAAGGGAGAGACAAATTTTACACGTGCATTTGTTGACGATGCAAACCTCGACGCGAGAATTTTCTCACGAGATCGGCTAGACGATACCGTTTGACGTTTCCTCGGCGTCGATTCGTGAACACGTGCAGCGTGTATTATGACGTTTTTTTGACGTCTATGCGTCGCGACGAGCTTTTCGAGAAACGCGTGCGCGAGGTTCCGTCGAGGTGAGGCACCTCGGGCGCACTGGCGAACGCCGAGGAGTGATATAAACGCGGAACCCGGTGCGCGGCGGGCGAAACGCGCGCGCGCGCCACCCGCTGGGGTCCCCTTTTTTCGCGCACACCTCGCGCAAAACTGTCCATCCACCGGCGTGCTGCTGGTACGAGCCGCGCTCTCTGCAGCGCGCTCGATTGCCCCGTCAGATACGTCGCGAGCGCCTGCGTCGTCCCGCAATTCGCGGAATCTCCACCTACCCTCGACGAACACCATCGTGTTGTCTCGCGATCTGGGTGAGACTCCTCCTGTTTTTCCTTCGCTCTATCACCCACGAGACTCCCCTCGAGTACGTTGGAAAGAAAATTTTCCGCGCTCTATCGATTCGAGTTCGGAGGATGTTTAATCCTGAATTTTGAAAATTTCTCGTCCAAAGATGGGTTTGAATAAAAAGTTAAGTTCGTTTACTAAACAGCTTTCGAGATAAGTTTGGTTTGGGTGAACGGGTTGAAGTTTTTAAAGTTCTCAAACTTGTTGAAGTAGAATTGTTTTAATCAAATCTCGATTACCGAATAATTTAACCTTTCGGACTCAGTCTACTAAATTTCGAGGTGAATAATGAATTAGTTCTTCAATTGTTGATCAAGGTTATTCAAATGAGGATGGTTCGCACACCATGTGATGTAGAGAGACGTCACATGATCTGAGTGAAACTTCTAGTACCCGTCCACTCGATCACCCTCGGAGACTCCCCCGGGTATATTCAAAAAAAAAAAATTGCTACTCTGTATCGATTCGAGTTGAGTTAATGACTAGAATACTTTAATATCAAAACCAAAGCAGTATTGAGTGAAAAATTCGAAAATAACTTAAGCAAGGCCGAATGTGCACTCATCTATCTACTGGTATCCTTTCGCGATTCAGAGAGAAAATCCGAATCCGCTTAGGAAAATTTAGCGCGGTTTGTACCGTCATAAAGAGTCCTCCCGGCCCTTTTGAAGGGTTTGCTCTCTTCCCGCAACGATATCCAATAACCGTAATGTACTACAGGGGGAATACACCGATCCCGGATTCCGATGTTTATCCCGCGGCTGATATAACGTCGCGATATCGAAACGCGCGGTATGCGTGGGGTGCGGAACCGCGAACGATAAGCTTCGTCTTGTATATATGGGAGGGCTGAGTCGAGACTCAGCCCGCGATAAATCACGAGTCCGATGAAATCAACGAAACTCTTTTACGAGCGGTGTGTTATATCGGCCTCACCCTGTAGGAGTATACGCTCTTGGTTGGGTCGTGCCGATAACATCAACGCGTTCCAGTTCGCTATCGCGGAAACGCGTATCCGGCTTGGTCAATCTGAAAATTGTGACGACTCTATATACCGTAACGAGAATTAACTCGTATATGGATTACCAAGATACTCATCTTATCGATCACACATACACACACACAAACAAACTTGGAATTGATATTTTGTGAAAATTTTATTCAAAAAATATGTATTTATTAATCAATTGTTTTTAATTCATATACCGATTACGAGTCAATGATGTATTCATTGTACTATAAAATTCTAGCGTAATTCTGTACATAATTTCATTTTATCAGTGTTCAGCTCTCGAATTATTTATTTTGTATTTCAATTACGCGCTGTGGTGTAATTTTTGATATACCAATCTACAGATTCCTTGATTGCTTGCTCGAACGGTGTAAATTGAAAATCTGGTAGATATTTCCGAAGTTTAGCGTTGCTGGCAGTCTTTTTGTATTGCCCGTCGGCGGATGATGTGTCGTAGACAATTTTTCCTTTGAAATCGAATGCTTTGGCTATGGCTTCTGCGACATGCGATATCGTCACTTCTTGGGATTCATCAACTTAAAAAGTATTTTACGTTATAGATTACACAAATTTTTTAAAAATCGAACATAATATTACTCTAACAAAATACCTGATAATATTATAGGTTCCACAGAATTATATTCCCTCAGTACCCATATTATTAATTTTGCAAGATCTATGCTATAGATGAATTGTCTCAATGGTTTCCCAGATCCCAAAACTACAAATTCTTTGTCTTCTGTGTTACCTGAATAAAAGATTTTCATCAAATTTTATATTTATTATTTGTTCATTCGCTTGATTTTTAAACTTTTTATTCTTTTCATCCATTATCTATATTCACCATCTTCTATTAGATTGTACAATCTGCGCATCAATCCTGGTATAACATGACTAGCTTCTGGTTTGAAATTATCGTATGGTCCAAATACATTGCATGGCACAACACTTGTATAAATTCTTTTATATTGATCGTAATAACCTTTATTTGCAACATCTATTAATCTTTTGGCATAACTGTACCCATAGTTTGATGGATGTGGTGGTCCATTATGTATCTAATGTTGGGAAATTAAGATTTTATTTTATTGGATTATCTTCAAAGAAAAGGTAATTCACCATTGTTTCGTCGATTGGATACGTGGTTTTATCTGGAAATATACACGTCGAGAGACAAGATACAACTTTTTGCACATTGTTTTCATGGGCAGTTTGAAGAACATTGTCATTCATCAACAAATTATTTCTCTAGGAATGAAGATGTCGATTAAAATTTGTTGATTATATTATAATTGTGGTAACGAGGACAATAACTTACAAGGAAGTCCAAATTATGTGACATATTGTGAAATAAACCACCAACCATGGCTGCAAGATGAACAACATGAGTTGGTTTATATTTTTCGAACAAACTTGTTGTACTATCTTTGTCGCTGTAATAATTTTCACATATAAATAAAGACAAGTATATATTAAATTATTCCACTTTACCATAAATTCGCATCCTTGGATCCGACAAATACCCATTTTTCGTCGGATCTCTTATCAGTTTCAATGACAGCTTGAATACCTTTGCCAACTAAACCTGACCCACCAGTAACCAAAATCACTTTATTGGTGTTTTGAGACATAATTACTATAAATGAATAACAATTAACGAATCTATCACACAATTTCAGGGAAGCAAGTAAAAAATTGTAAATAACAATAATAAGAAATCCTGTCCCGATGCACTCTCTGTGTTTAATTTAGGTTATGTTAGCTAACGGCTTATCTTGATTTATCTACGTTTGACGTTTCAGAAAAATTTCACTACTACAAATTGATTAATTAAAATACGAAATATTTAGTTATTTTATTTTAATGAACTGATCAGGGCTAATCGCTCTTATGAAAGTTAAATAATTATACTATTTACTTATACTAATCTTGAACTTGATTTTTTTTTGCGATAACAAAATAAAACGAGTTTTAGTATGAAGACAGAAATTAGCGAAACAACGAAATTGAGGCAGTGTAATTTATTTCGTTTCATTATTTTAATACAAAATATGTACAGATAATTCAAATATCAATGATCATTATTCAAGGCTGATGGCAGTGTTTGTACCTGATAATTTCAATAGCCTATCGGAACTTTTTGAAACACGTACCCTTTCCTCAGGATTTAAAATTTCCGCTATAATTTTTTCATCGCTACGTCGTTCGTTAATACGGAAAACCTCCAGGGTTTTATCTTGCTCGACAACAACGGCTTCCGAATTTCCTAAACCTTCCTCCGAAACTGCGGTCAACTGTGCGACTTTCATTTCGCTGACTATCAATTTGCCATTGATTTTGCTCTCCGCGGTTTTAATGACGGGTGTCGAAGTTGATTCTGGCGATTTTGTAGTTTGAGTCGGTGGTTGTTCGTCAACAGAATCCAAAATATTTAAAATGTTTCTTGGTTCCACGTACAACTAAAATTGAAAATATAAATTAGTTATCATTTATTTTCCATTTTATTCATTTCAAGGTATAGAAAGCATATAATTTTTAATCTTACCTCGTGGAATTGAGAATCCAAAAATAATTCTTGCAGAAATCGGCGTGCTGGCATTCTATATGTACAGCTACCTAATCGAGCGGCTACATCCGAAAATAAACAGGTGTCCTGCAAATTTGTAACAAGGTGTTAGGAAATTAATATGCCTCTAGAAAATATTGTAACTCTTACCTGAAACAAATCGGGATACCGCTGCCTCAATCTGAGCAACGCTTGTCTGCTTGGTCGATATAATACAGGGTTCGCTAAACGTTGTGTATTTCTAATAATTTCCCTGATTAAAAAGAAAATAAATATATCAAATCTATTCGAATATAACGATGAAAAAAATTATACAATTCAAGTTTCAAACCTTCGAATTCTAGCATCATTTTTTGTATGTACATTCCTATTGCCAGATTTGTCTCGAAAGCAAACTAAACATATATTACAGTGCTCGCCGCTGATATCACATTCCGAACCAGATTCCTCTTCAACCTCGGTTGTGTCATCCACGTTCTTCGATGTATCTTCGACGACTGTGGTCGAGATCAACCGCGAGACATCTGGAAATATATTTCCGAGTCTTCTGGGCAAACAGATACCCATGTAGAGCTGATTTTCGTGCTCATCCTCGATCGGTGGCGGGGTGGGAGTTGGCGTTGGGGTGAGTACATTTTCCACAATCCAACTACGAGACGAATCGAACTCTGAGAGACTTTGTAACGAGAGTCGCCCATCTAAGCTGTACATCTGAAATATCGAACGAGTTTAAAAAATATTCCAAATAAAATTACTCCAGGATCGAACGATTCGGTACCTCTAAACTGCTATGAGAATAACTAGGCCTACGGTGTCGCTGTAAGCTACGAAGTTTGGCGTATCCCTCGGCATCCTGTTGGCTCAATCTTTGTATGCTCGAAACTGGGCTCGGCGTCTCTCCTCTTTCCCTAAAACAGTGATTTTTCAGTCCAAAGGAAAAATACGCTATTATCAAATAACAAATAAGAACTCACGGAAATGCGTATCTTTTCATCTCTAAATCGGTTGCTGCACTCTCGGATCGATTTCTGCTTCTACGCGCGATCGGTATCGGTTCGGAAAGTTCCGGTTTACCGTCGCTCAAACTACGATGATGACGTTGAATAGGAACCGGACTCGGTATGGAGTAGCTACGATTCGGCACGACTACTGGCCAGTGGTCGCCTCGTCTGTGTCTCACGCAGGGCCAATTCAAAGCTGTTAACGCATCGGCTCCCGCGCTGGTAGTCGCGATCAAGCACATTGTGTACATGGCCGTTGCTTTCACGGAATAGTATGGACACGATTCGGCTAAATAGGCCAAGCTATCTAAGATTCCTAAATGTAACAACTGCTCGAGACCAGCCACGGATGTACCAGCGTGGCCGATCGCCCACAATGCAGATTTGACCTTGAGAATCCGATTGTTAACGCTCATGAGTTGCTCCTCGCGAGATTCCATATCCGTTCGCCAACTTCGTTCCGGTGTTGTCCGCCTGGAGTCGTCGAAGCTCGTCTTGCGATGAATCTCGGAGTCAGATTTCGTCGGAACGGGTATCGGCTTGGACACTTCGTGGTCGATGATGGTCTCCAGTCTCGTCGAGTCGGGCACTTCCTCGGTGCCAGACTCTTCGGACATGGTGCACGTTTCGCTGACATTCGACCGTTTCAATCTAACGCTTCCGAAATCGATTCGAAATCGCTGAATTGTTCTCGAGTAACGCTGCAGTACATTACGACGTATAAGCAGTTGCATTCCGAGATCGTGCTGGGTCAACTGTCCAATGAAGTGTGGAGGTAGAAAGACGTTACGAGGTGCCATTGCCAAATTCGTCGTTCGTCTGTGGTAATTGCCACTCTCGTTTCGCTGACGTCTCGTAAGAGCGTCGTGTATCTCTCCCTCTACCAAGCCAACATAGCGTTCCGCGAAACCGCTCGGACCGATCCACTTCTCTAGCTCATCGTACGGCGTGCTCAAATTGACGAAGCCCTCACGCAGAGAATACAATCTCACTTTCAATAAATAACCTTTGTCGCCTAAAAATTCCGACCACTTGTCGCGCTGCTTGTTTTGATTCTCTTGATGAAATATAGCCTCCAGGTATTCCTGCTCGTTGCACGCCTCGTGCAGTATTTCTACAGCGGCCAACGCTACCACCTTGCTGGTGTCCAATAATCTTTCTAATAACAGCGCCAGAGCCCATCGATAAGCGTCGGACATCTTAGCTCTGAGTATCAATTGAAGGAACTTTGTTGCGTACAGTCGTGTGCTCTCGCACGTCGCTTCGCTTATTATTCTACTCATTACTTTTCTATTAGGACCCTCTCGCGAATAGTCCAAACTTGTGACTATTAATTTTACGTAGCAGTCGTGATTTGTGGCTAGCGCAAGATCCTGAAGTTTCTCAAGCAAGTTGAATCCCTTCAGGACAACAGTGCCTTTGGCAGAATGGCTCAGCTGACCAAGAAACAGAAAGTACTTCTGACAGCAAGTGGTTGACATGTGGCGGGGTGAAAATAAACAGTCATGAGCCGACGGTGCTGTACGTATGCTTATGATCTGTTCTGCTATGTCACCGATCAATTCATTCAGTAATTTTGTACTCTCTGGATCGTGTAGTTCTAACAAACAATTAAGTAAGTCACAGCCGGCCAATGTTATCTCGCGCGAGACGGACGCGTTTGTACCTAATTCTACTCTACTATACCCGTTCGAAGAAGGCTTAAAATAACGAACTAGCCTCTTTATGAATGTTTTATGATCGGAGTCATGATGCGATCGTAGCGAATCGTCCCGAGAACGCAATATAGAACGAATAACAGGCCAATTCCAGGATAGTGCGTCTTTCGAGCTCAATACTTGCGAGTCTTTTAAAAGTGGCGCAGTCGATGATTCCCTTTTTAACCAGTGTCTAGTCGAAGGCCGTTGACGTCTTGGTATTGTGGGCCGTAGCCATGTACCAGCCTGAAGAATACGGTCTAAAAAGAGACTAGCTGGCGTTGGTCGTCTACGCATCATAGTGTGCATACGATTCAAAATCGTGACCGCAGCTAGAGCCTGATGTTTGCCCGAACTTGCGTGTTCTAATAAATTCGGCAATGGGGGTGTTAAATCGCATACCTCGGAAGGTAAAAGCGAGTGAGACAAATGTAATAAAGCACCTAGAAGTACAGCTGCTCGTACAGAGATGAAAGTATCGGCTGAGACGATCGTTTCGGCGAGAGCTCGATGCAGTCCACATTCTAATAGTGTATATACCAGTATAGCTAAATGTATTTCTGTTATGTTTGGGCAGTGCACTGATAGTGACGGCAGTATAAATTTTCCTTCAGCCGCTACGAATCCTTCGGATATTTTCCAAGATTCTCGAGATCTACTTGGATCGACGGCAGCGAGTGCAACATCTGGTTCGTCAGTCCATGTTGGTAAAGGTAAATTCAGTAATTCATAAAGGAGTTCCAATACTGCGCCACGTACTTCTAATTGATCAACGTATAATATATCCGCTATTGCTTTGATACCCGAATTGTCATCTGGCCGACAAAAATGAATGACTCCTGAATAAGATCTAAGAATACTTAATAATGCTGATTTGCTTGCTGCAAATGTTTCTTCGCGGTCCTCTCTTGTTCTTTCTAAACTAGAGGTGTGAAGTTCGCAGTAAGGTGCTGCGAAACAAACGAGAGAAATACTTCTTCTAGTTTCAGGACTGCTTAGTAACTTCAGTAAAACTCCTATAACAGCTTCGGTGACAACATCGCTTTGTCCAGTCATAGCTGCTCTTGAAAGTGCTCCAACGCCACCACAGCTTACGAATAAATTTGAATTCAAAACTCCCAATTCACAAAGTGTTGCCAAAAATACTCTAAATGCAGGATCTTTATCTTGAACACCATTGTTTGTTAAACTTATAAGAGACCTCGCTAAAACTGGGCTGAAATGTCTTGGCGCTAACACTAAGATTCTCCTGACGAGTCGCAACGCTTGCATCCTTTCCATCTCATTCCGTAGATTAACATCCATGCTTCTCGCGACGAAATATGGATATTGTAGTTTATTAATGGCGATGACATCTTGCTCTTTCTTAAGCATATAACGTACAGCTCTAAGCGCAGCTGCACGTACTTGAGTCGCTTCATGAATGAGACCAATCCGTAGGCTGAAATTATTTTTCAGATTATAGGAAACAAAAGATTGAAAAAATTTTGTATTTACAATATCTCTTACCAGCAAAACAATTCGTCCATAGAATACCCATATTCCGAACTATCCTTATCTGTTAATAACTTTACAATTGCATTAAGGTATGCTAACTTTTTTATATTTGGGACACCGCAAATTTGGCAGAGATTTGTTAAAACTTCTTTGATATTCTCCTTCAGACCTACCGAATATTAGTTTCGTTAACTAAATAATTGAATTAACAATTATTATTAACTAATAGTATCAGTAATAATACAATTCTCATTAGACAGATTCACTAACAAGTTTCATATATTTATCGATAAAATAATAATTCGGTTAAAACAATTCTTATAGCAGATAATATAAAATTGAATTAAGGTCACATCAAACATCTTCAAAAAGTGTGTCAGCGTATAAATAACCAAAACAATGCAAACTATTGTTTACTGCGCATAAAAATTTAGGTTATGTTACCTCTTGACAGATCAAGTTGTACACAGTTGTCTTCGCTGTATTGACGTCCTGTAAACAAGATCATATAAAATACCACCGAACGCATCGCATTCACCACATTAAACAACATTTTTCAACGCACCTCGATGCGATCTGCTAGATCGAAGACTCCCACCCATAATCATCCACCTAGATATTGCCATTTCTTTGCCGGCTGCTACCCACGATCACAATCGGAACATTCTGTCCGTTTTTTACACGTCCACCTTGTGAATATTATCATTCCCATCGTCGAGACACCTCGAATGTACGCTGCGAACGCAACACAGTCAAAATTTTCTTCAATTTTTCACCATCGTGCGTGGGCACATCTCGCACGCATGTATATACACTTCATAAGAACAATCTAACGAATCACAGTTACAGAGCTTGAGGTCAAGTGTCACATTGGTGTGAATTTTAAATACGATTTTTGTTTCTGTTTTGTTTTTTTTAACTCTTCGCTAGCCAATGCGTCGACCCTTATACGCACGACAAATTGTTTGCACCGCCTCTACAAAGTGGCACAGCTAAGCTACTAGAGAGAGTTGACAAACCCCCTGTGGCCTCAGTTCCCAACTCTCCAACGGGATAAAGATTCTCGCAACAAAATCGTCGTAACGTGCTTATGGTTGGTTAATCCGTAATCTTCTCTCTCGAGAAAAAGAATAACACACCGGAAAACTATCCAATTTGGTTACAATGTTGCGACACGTTTGATTCGGGTACAAGCACACTGTGCGAAAACGTGACACAAAACGAACACCATGTGAAAAAAATTTGATGAATCTCGATAATTGTGGATTTTTGTTTTCTTTTTTTCTCATCTACCGACGATATTTCTCTCGCAGGCTTTACGCGTGCCGAACGTGCCGCGTTCGCACATTGTTTTATACCCTCTGAGTTTCTTATTTGTCGAACAGATTTCTAGTGTAACGAAAATACACGATTTTAACGTAGTACCAACAGACGATTGGCACCACTGAATTTCACCAGTGTCAAAATCGATTATCGAACTCGACGGTTCCGAGACAAGTCGATAGTCGACTATCGATCTTATCGTGTTGCCTGTCATTATTGAATGCCGGAATCATCGTTCGGGGTATTTACAGTTTGCAAAATAATTCGCCAAGGAAGAAACTAGTTTATAATTTGAAAAATGGCTAACGTAGACGGTCTTGTACATCCCGTCATCAGCCCAGTAAGGGAAACAATGGGAGCAGACTGGCTTAACGCAGAACACAGTACTGGAGTAAGTATTTTCCGTTAAGAATTTCCAGAGTGATTGGAGGTTAGAATGACACTGCAACTTGCATTTTTGCAAAATTTTTTAATTTGTTTAACTATGTGTGTTTTATAGCGTTATGACAATTGTTATTTTTTTATCATTATTCATTTTCATTTTAGACGTCTATTATGGCGTGTGAATTTAATGGTGGAGTAATTATCGGCGCCGATTCAAGATCAACAACAGGGTGGGTACAGCTTCTGCAATTAAAGAATTGTTGGCCTTTTGAATTATAAACTCATTTGTAAATGTTTTACACAGGGCATATGTTTCTAATCGGTATGCCGATAAATTAACAAAAGTAACCGATCTTATTTATTGCTGTCGCTCTGGATCAGCTGCTGATACTCAAGCTATAGCAGATGTGGTATCGTACCACTTAGAATTACATAAGTATGTTATTTCTTAGGAAGAATTGTCACCTTGTAAAACTATCAATGGATTCATTATTTATTTTATAATATCATTATTACAGAATGGAATTAGGCTCTCAGCCTCTTGTAGAAACTGCTGCCAATGTTTTTCGTGAAATGTGTTACAATTATCGGGATTCGCTTACTGCTGGAATCATTGTAGCTGGCTGGGATCCCCAGAAAGGTGGTCAAGCCTATAGTATTCCAATTGGAGGTATGCTGGTACGTCAACCAGTAGTTATCGGTGGATCAGGATCGTCATACATTTATGGATATGTAGATGCCAACTACAAACCCAACATGACTAAGGAAGAATGCATTCAATTAGTTCAAAACAGTAAGAACAATCTGATTTTCATCAAAAATAAAATTATAAAATTCTCGATTATAATAATTAATATTTTATTGTGAAATTCAATCCTTTCTAGGTCTTGCACTAGCAATGGCAAGAGATGGTAGCAGTGGTGGATTAATCAGACTAGGAGTTATAACTGAAAAAGGCGTTGAGCGTAAAATTATTCTAGGAAACGAGTTACCGCGATTCTACGAAGGTTGAAACGGTGTTCGCTAAGTTTATACGATTATTTTTTGCATAAATTATGTACTTTATCTCATACTGAAATAATTTTCAATAAACATTAAAATAATATTCCACAATGTTATATATTTTTAGATTTTATCAGAGCAAGGGAAAATAAAATATCACGATACTAGAAAAAAAAAAATTGAAAAAAGTAAGGATAATTTCAAATGAGATACATAGAGGTATCACGACAGAAATAACTACACTCGTTCCCGATGAGAATCACAGTCCAACCACTCCAATTATCCATTCTCGTCGATACCTCTCGACGTTATATCAACTATAATTTAACCTTGAATATTTGTTCAGGAAGAGTTCTTTTTTTCAAATCGCGACCCTCAATTCGTGTCATGCACTCGTATATCCGTATTGGTAATACTAAATTTAGGTCGTATTATCCACTTGCGATTCCTCCTGTTGCGAGTGACCCCTCCTCGTTTCAGAGCACCGTACTTACGGCTCATTGTCGGCTTAACAAGAAAATCGTCGAGTAGCCGTCAAGATTACGATATATTTAACCCGTACTGGGTTACTTCTAGTTCTTTCAAGTCGGAACATACACGCTAGTTGGGTTGTTACTCTCGACAAAACGATTCGCAACGCGCGTGGGTTCGAGTTGACATCCTAATCGGTGAACCAGAAGCAAAAGTGATCCCACCGAAAACCCAATTTAAGGTCAATTTAATCTAAGCACTTTCGAATTATTTAGATCATGATTAACATGTTCGCTTTCGCATCGTGTAAGTTCGTTAAACAGAAAATTATTCAGAAATAAAAATTTGACGGTGGGTTGTGATTCGAGCGCAGACGAAAAACCAACGTAACTGAGATTCAGTTTTAAAGTTCATTTTCTTTTTATAAGAAAGAAAACAAAAATGACTTCGGAAGGAATGTCGGACGATGTGTTGTCGAACTGGGCACCCGAGATGCCGACAGTTCAGGAAGTCAGCAAGTCGATGCAGAATTTCAGCTCCTGGGATTACTCGATATTCGTTGTTATGTTGCTGGCGTGTGGCTCCATAGGCATTTATTTCGGTTTTGTAAAAAAATCGTCTGGTGCGGACGAGTATTTAGTTGGAGGTAGAAATATGAAAACCTTCCCCGTGAGTTTGAGCCTCGTTGCTAGTTTTATATCAGGAATATCGTTGCTGGGTACACCCACTGAAGTTTACGTACACGGCACTAACTATTTGTTCATTAGTTTTGGTGTAATTATCGTTGGTTTCGTCATGTCGTACGTATACTTGCCGGTTTTTCACGATCTGAAACTCACCAGCACGTACGAGTATTTGGAACGACGCTTCGACAAGAAGATTAGATTGCTGGGATCGTTACTCTTCTCCATTAGTATTGTGAGCCCAGTTATTTTCATTTAAAATGGTTCTATCGCGATACACAACTGTGATGAAGTTAGTAGTGAGAAATTAGAATAAAAAAAAAACATTTAAAATTGAAAGGAATGCAATTAAAATTTGTATGAATAGTCAATATTCACGATAGAACCACCTAGTTAAACCATTTGAATAACTAATCAAACTATATTTCTGAAAAATAGATGACATGGCTCCCGATTGTTATATACGTCCCGGCTCTTGCGTTCAACCAAGGTAAATATAGTTTGTCTTTGTTATAGCATATCTTACAAACTTCATAGTAACAATTTTTCAGTCACCGGAGTTAACGTGCACATCGTGACGCCTTTTGTGTGTATTGTTTGCATTTTTTACACTTGCGTGGTATGTTGAACACTGTTTCATTTTGTGAATATTCTTTCGTGAATTAATTACATATTTTTCTATGTATAGGGTGGATTAAAAGCAGTAGTATGGACTGATTTTATTCAAACATTTATAATGCTTGGATCTATGCTTCTCATTGTGATTAAGGGCACCGCCGATCTTGGTGGTGTTGACGTTGTGATACGACGCAATCTAGAATCGGGTAGAATCGAATTACCAACGTACGTGCCTCAATGATAACACTAAATTATATACTTCGAGTAATATAAGCGAATTGAGTAATTTCGAGGTTTTTATTTTAAGCGCCAATTGGAGTCCTCTAGAGAGACATACAGTTTGGTCTCTGATAATCGGTGGTTTCGTTCACTGGTTGCAGATTTCGGCTATAAATCAGAATATGATACAAAGATATTTATCATTGCCTACACTGAAATCAGCTAGACGGTAAATCGATGCAAAATCAATGATAATCGCTAAGACGATTCAGTTTTTTAATTTTATATTATTTTACCTGTAGCGCACTCTGGTTTTTCATAATAGGGGTGCTAATAATAATGGGAACTTGCGGATACGCTGGGTTATTAATTTATGCGTGGTACCACGAATGTGATCCTTTAACTACAAAGGTAACTTATTCAAATTAACATTTTTCCTATATTTCTTAACATTTCATAATATGATTTTTTAATAACGAATTTAATGAAAAATTCTTTCAGTTAGCGCGAGCGAAAGATCAGCTGTTACCATTGTTAGTTATGAACATTTTAGGAGAAATTCCGGGAATGCCAGGTCTTTTCGTAGCTGGAGTATTCAGTGCTGCGTTAAGGTATAACAAAGTAAACTCAAAACTCATTCCAAACTTGTATCATTTGCAATTTTGTAGTTCACTGTCAACTGGATTGAATTCTATGGCCGCTGTAGTACTTGAAGATTTCATAAAACCATTTAGAAAAACGCCATTCTCGTCGCGCGGTGCCGATATTTTGATGAAGCTCACGGTCGTCGTTTTAGGCGTTACTTGCGTTGGTTTAGTATTCGCCGTCGAAAAAGCTGGATCTCACGTTCTGCAGGTAAAATAACATATAAAATACTTTCACAATTTAATGTACTTTTAGTATTTTATTACTCATTTTAAAATTCTTCCTCAGCTCACCATTAGTTTAAGTTCCATAACGAGTGGCCCATCGTTAGGAATCTTCAGCATGGGAGTCCTGTTACCTTGGATTAACGCAAAAGTACTATTTTTCGAATTTCATCCTACAGAAGGAAAAATAACGAAACTAATGTGTTGGGATTTTCAGGGCGCTCTGGCCGGAGGCGTAGCCGGTTTGAGTTTCATGGGATGGATTACTCTATCGGCGGAAACGGCAATAGCAAATGGTAGAATTAAGTACGTATTCGCAAATATCATAAAGGTGCTATAAAGTTTTCTTCGTGAATTTATTTTTTCAAATCATCCGACAGGTTCGATGAGAAACCGGTGACAACAGAAGGATGCACATATTCTTTCCCACAGGTTGAAAATTTGTTGCTCTTAGGTCCACCGGATTCAATTCTGTTCACGTAAGTAGTTGGGAAGAGAGACTAAAATTAGTTTGCGGGTTGTGCAGGTCGGGTTGCATGCGATCGGGTGCAATTTTCGATTTAATTCAATTTTCAGCGAGCCATGGGCACTTTATCGTTTGAGCTACTTGTGGTACACAGTGGCCGGTGCATTGGTAACGATGAGCGTCGGACTGGCTGTGAGTCTCATCTCGTCTCAAGACATCGCGAAACTCGATCCGATGTTGATGGCTCCCTTCACGCGGAAATACCTAAGACCGAGATCGCAATCAGACAAAAATCTTCAGCAAATTCAAGTAAATTATATAATAAATACAAAAAAACGGCTAAGGTTTACAGACCTTCAAAGTTTGTAAAAATAAGAACCTGTAAAATTTTTATTTACAGGTGCAAAAAACAGGTACGGACGACGAAGAAAAAGCTGGCGAGTCGAACAAAACAGAGACTAAGTTTGAATGATAAGGTTCCGATTTTATCTCGTGGCAAACTCATCATATTTGTATATATTACTGAGCTACGTATTTGTGTCTATCGCAATTTATACTCGGTTTGTATGCTTTCAATGTAGACGAATTTGGCTTGTGACATATCGATCGATTTAAGAATATTTTTTTAAGAAACGAATAAAGGTACTTGAAAAAATTATTCGTGTTTAATTCTAAACATCGATAATTTTATGAAAAACCGTATAGAAACGAATTTAATATAATAAAAAAGTTGAAAAAATTTCCACAGAATTTAAAACACCGCCAATGAAGCAGCAATCGTTAAACAAATTGGATCCGAGTATAGTCGTGTAAGTGGCGCTGAGCAAATTTTCGGTTGCCATTATTCGATTGTGTAACTACACGGTGTGCATAGGCAACACACTGCTCGTTTTATCATTGACAGCTTAACGAGAAAATCACCGTCGTAAACGAGATTGTGATTTATGTGCTCGCCTCGCTGGGGTACCCTAGTGATCTTCTAGACTGGCGAAGGTGTTAGTCGCTACCGAACTACACTTAGTTCCTGATTGAGTTATTCCATTCTCACGTTTTCGTTGAAACTATTTTTATACGCCACAGCTTTATCAATGTTGATATAAATCTGTTGTGAAATTTTTGTTAAAAAAATGGAAGTTTTGGAACATTCGGCTAAGCCGAGCTCCACGCCCATCACTCTGGACGAGATGAGCATTTCGATGAGGAATTTCGGGTTTTACGATTATACCGTGTTCGGCGTGATGTTGTCGATTTGTGGTGCCATTGGTGTTTATTTCGGTTTCGTGAAAAAGACGTCGGGTGAGACGGATTATTTGATGGGCGGTAGGACTATGAAGATTTTACCGGTCGGTATGAGCCTCGTGTCCAGTTTTTTCTCTGGCATCTCCATACTTGGAATACCCACCGAGATTTATCTTCACGGTACATCCTACGTGTTCATCTGCGTCGGTCTGCTACTCGACTTTGCCGTCATTGCGTACATTTACCTGCCAGTACTTCACGAGCTCAAGCTCACCAGTTCCTACGAATATCTGGAGAGACGCTTCAACAGAAAATTGAGACTCTTGGGCTCGACACTTTTCTCCATTAATATTGTAAGATTAGATTTAGGTTTGTTGTGTTATTCAGGGATAATTGATTGATCTACTATGATCAGAATTTGTTTTAATTATTCATGTACTGTTTTTTCTTCCAAAAATTTTTTTTTGGATATTATTTTTTTATTTGTGTCAATAGTTGAAATGTTATAATACTATCTTAATTTCTATACTGTTAATTTTTTTTCGATATATCTAAGTGTTTGTTTGTTTAAACAATTTATCACAGATACTGTGGCTGCCTATGGTCATATACATGCCAGCATTAGCGCTCAATCAAGGTTTGTTGAATGTTTTTCAATTATTGTTTTTTTCTAAAAAGTTAAATTTACAATAAATATCTTTTCAGTCACGGGAATTAATGTTCATGTTTTAACACCAATTGTCTGCATCATATGCATCTTCTACACATGCGTGGTATAATTGTAATCAAATAACAATGTATTTATTAAATAACTTCAACAACTGATTTCCATTTACTCCAACAAGGGTGGATTAAAAGCTGTTGTCTGGACGGATTTCATTCAGACATTCTTCATGTTCGGTACGTTAATTCTCATTGTTGTCAAGGGCACGATCGATCTCGGAGGCCTTGATGTCGTCCTCCATAGAAATATCCGTTCTGGAAGGATTGAACCGCCATCGTATGCTTTTTAATTATTATAAAATGATAAAAATAGTCAGTTAATAATTCATGATAATATAAAACATTAATAATAATAATAAGAATGAATGCGGCTTTATTTTATAACATAGGAGCGACGTTGACTTCCTGAAGAGACATACTGTTTGGGCTTTAGTGGTTGGTAGCTTTTTCTACTGGCTCCAGGATGCCGCGCTTCATCAATCAATGGTCCAGCGTTATTCGTCGCTGCCTAATTTGAAAGCAGCGAGAAAGTAAAAATTAATTTACTATAAGATATTGCTCATATCAGCTACATTTATGAATGTGATTTTCATCAATTTAGAGCGTTGGTATTTTTTGTTGCTGGTGCAGTCACATTGGTGACGCTCTGCTGTTACATCGGATTACTGTTATACGCTTGGTATCACGAATGCGATCCTTTGACTACTAAGGTAATCTTTTCTTCTCCAATTTTTAATTTCTTACGAATTTCGTAACAAATGAATTCTAAAAACATAATAATCATTATTTATTGAACAACAAATAAATTTTTTTATTAGTTAATCAACACTAAAGATCAACTGTTACCTCTGCTGGTGATGGACATTCTCGGAAAGTTCCCAGGAATGCCTGGATTATTCATCTCTGGAATATTCAGTGCTGCTCTTAGGTAAAAGGTTGACAATGATTAAAATAGTGCAACAGAGATTACGTTAAATTTCACGTTGCAGCTCTTTGTCAACGGGCCTGAATTCAATGGCAGCTGTTGCCTTAGAAGATTTCGTGAAACCGTACAAAAAAAAGCCATTCACACCTCGACAGACTGATATATTTATGAAACTAACAGTTGTCATTTTAGGATTCATTTGCGTTGCTCTTGTACTTGTTGTTGAGAAATCTGGTTCGCACGTACTCCAGGTTTTGAAATTTATTGAATTTTTTTTTCCAGCAAAATAATAATTGGTATTTTATAAATTTAAATATTTTTAGCTTTGTATCACATTGACATCAGTTACAAATGGTCCAGCTCTTGGAATTTTCAGTATGGGTATTTTGATGCCGTGGGTCAACGCAAAGGTTCTTAATTTTTTATAATAATGATTTCCTAGTAATTAAGTACTTTTTGTTTCGATACGAAAATTCAATTTTTATTTTTAATTATCGGTTTATAATTCTTCTTAGGGTGCCTTGACAGGTGGAATATTTGGTTTAGGTTTCATGAGCTGGCTCGCATTCTCTGCCGAAGCGGCAATAGCCAATGGAAAGATAAAGTAAGCATTATTTCTTATTTTTTAGGCAACAGTAACGAAACTTGAAATTTATTCCAAGATTTGAGCATAAACCTATCACCACGGACGGCTGTACTTATCAATTTCCGCCAATTCAACATTCGATAGCTGTCAACCAATTAAATGAAATTGATGAAACTTTAACGTGAGTAATTGAATAATTAATGAATATTTTTATATTAAATTATTCATCATATATAATTAAATTTTTTTAGAGAACCATTCGCTCTATTTCGCGTTAGTTATCTCTGGTACACTGCCATTGGTTGTACAATCACCGTTTGTATAGGCTTAATTATCAGTCTGTTATCACCACAAGATCCTGATCAACTAAATCCTAATTTGGTGGCACCTTTCATACAAAAATACTTAAAGTCAAGGAGAAAAGATAATAAGGAAAACATCCTCCAAAACAAAGTGAGTTACTATTTTTACTTTACGAAGAAAAATATCAAAGGGGGATGTTTGAAAAATAATCTCATCAAATTTCGATTATTGATTTCAGGAAAATGATTTAGATACCGAGAGTGATGTTTTGAATCACACTATTTTAGATAAATCTGAGATCATAGCGTTACGAACGCAAGAAAAAAATCGTTCTTCAATATCGAAACCTAATGATGATTGAAATGCTAATTATCTGTTACATTCGTTGAACAACAATAAATAAAATTTTATAAATAAAAAAATTAAATGAAATGTATATTTTCATATTTAGTAGATTTTTCTCATATTTTTATTTAACACAGATTTATTACGTACTGGTTTTGTTTCATTTCCATTGAAAGACTTTAAAAAGAGAATTTCTTTTTTTAGTCTTTCAGTGAAACATCTGAGGTACTGCAGTACAATGTACACTTTTTACATAGAATTTGTTACATTTAAAAGGATTTTCAATAGAAAGCTGAAATATTTTTCGGGATAGTTTACTGGAGAACTCTAAATGAGTCTCTGTATCCATATAAAACACGTCTAATAACATTAATAATATTTTATTATTTAATAAATCAGAAAAATATTCTGTAAATGTCATATATCAACAATGTAAGAAAACTTAAAAAATATATATATCATACTTTTTCATTCTGATAACATCACATACTTTCAAAATACGGTTTCAACTTCATTAAAATTCAATGAAATCAGCAAGTTTTGTATTACACTTCACTATAAATCGTTTAAAAATTATCACATGTTGCATTATTCAATAAATGTTCGTAATGTGATGAAATATTCTTCCTTTGTGTGGATATCATTCTCGTTAATACGTTATCCGTACTTTGAAAGTCAATAAAATTTATAATAAACACAAAATTCCACATTTTACTTAAAATTATAATAAACAAACATTCATCACTAGTGTGTATGTATAATAATGGGTGTAGTATGATTGATACATCTCATAATTGTCAACCACATTATTTAATCTAAATCACACATGATGTGTGTGAGTGTGTGAAGGAAAAGTTCACAATTCGTATGATTAAAAAGGTTATTCTATAAGTCTACAACGATGTCATTAAATTTAAAATCAATGTCTTATCATATTCGTATTTCGGTATTTTTTTTAAGCGATTCATGTTACAAAAAATGTAATGCACTCCATTGTTTAATAGTTGCACACGTCTTACACATTCATGAACAAAAAACAGACATAAATTATCTTATCAAATTAATATAATAATAGGAATGTTTTCTGAAATGAAATTATGAAAAACATACAGTTTACCGCAAGATACTAACTTCTCTTTTAACATAAATATATATTCGTTTCTTGTGATAATCTGTAGATGTATGTGTGAGACTAGAAACAAATCAGACTATGCAATAAATTTTGTATTTGAATTTTATGAATTTCTGAGTATTAAAAATAACCATTTTATTCAGGCTGATATTTAAAAAAATATATGAACGTTCTCTTATCTCCACGGTATATAATTCGATTTATACCAGTATAGTTCCATAAATGCACTTGTGAGTTCAGTTTTTCGGCTTATTTTGCCAAAATTGCGGGTTTCACATTCACAATAATAATAGAAATTTACGTATTCTTAAATATTTGACACATATAGGTACAAACGTTTATTATAAATACGAAGAAAATTCTTAAATGTATTTTGTGCTAAGGCTGAAAAATATTACACTGGTCAACAGTGACTTTGTTGCTCTTGATATGAAAATAATTTTGAAATGGTTTTAAATCTAAGATTATGAAATTACTATTGGTCTTGCAAAATTAGCCCTAGTTCTCTTTAAGCCACCATTTCCATATTATATTGAAAAAGTAGTATTTATGAATATAATTTTATTACAAAATAATAATAGCTGTTGTTTTCATATCACATACACATATATCAAAACTTTATGAAAAAACGACACAGGAGAACAATAATTCATCAGCGTGATGTTTCAAAACTGATTGAAGCTAATTTTGGTTTACTGGTTACAAAAATAACCATTATTCTTTTATCTAAAATAAAGAACATATTTTACAATTGTGCGGCTTATCGAGAGAACTAGAGTAAATTTAATACCCAAATTTTATATGTCAAGTACAAAAATCTTAGTAATTCACTCACGAAAAATATGATAATAGTAAAAACTTGTTGTTCCCCTATATTAAGTGACTTTTTCTGATATAATTTTTTACTTATTAACGGAATTAAAAATTTGATATAATTTAGAAAAATAAAAATAAATAAAGCAATAAAAATTTTTTCAACGATGAAATTGCGAGACTCATATAAAAACATGATCTTTCTATATTTCTTACAAATTTCAGTAGTGTCAATTTTCCATTCCGTACAAAATAAAAGTGAATTTCCTAATTAGCGGCAGATTAAAAACTAGTTCGTTTTTTCCCAGCTTTCTTTCCAAATAAAAACTAAAAGTTTTCCATTTGATGGGGATTCTAGTGATTTACGCAAAACAAATAATGATTTTATAATAAGAGTGCTACTAATTAGAAGACTGCCGCTAATACGGATATTTATATCACACTTATTTTAAGAAAATAATATTGTTGAGTAAAGTCAAGATAACAAACGTAATGTTTCCGTGTGTTTAATACTTTTCTTGTCAAAAACTTTGAAACTATTTTAAAAGTCCTAAATCATAACTCGAAATCCGAGAGTCACAGAATTTCCACTATTTAGTGATATTTCAGATTTGTGAATGAGATACTAAAATAAATTTTATACAGGGGGAGGTAATGGTGCATCTTCTTCATGGATCATCACTAGTTTACTATATTTCATTCTCATCTTTGTTTCCTTTTGCTGCAATTGAGATTTAATTATTTGAAATATGAATGTTATTTCAATATTAAAATGAAATGTTACCTGCAAAGTAATCTCGTTCCAACTACCAGAACTACTTCCACTCTCACTGCTACTGGAAGTAATACCATCTTCTAATATCAATTTCGCATCAAATCCTCCAAAGTCTAAATCCATATAAAGCTGGCCCAATTGTTCGTTAACCAATAAGGGCTGATTAAACGTTTTCAAAATCTCCATATCATTTTGTAACGATTCATTCAATGTTTTGGGATTAATTTGATACTCGTATATTATTTCAGGCGTCAAAAGAGTTGTCTCTAAACAAGAAACATGGTTCT
Source organism: Goniozus legneri (assembly GCA_003055095.1). Classification (NCBI taxonomy): domain Eukaryota; kingdom Metazoa; phylum Arthropoda; class Insecta; order Hymenoptera; family Bethylidae; genus Goniozus; species Goniozus legneri. The sequence continues at coordinate 118,875 of NCVS01000490.1, read as the reverse complement.
TCCGTTTCTCCTGATTTTTTTTCATCTGCTTCTGTAAAAACGAATTGACATGAAATTCAATTGAAAGTCGTGGAGATTAACTTTAATAGAACATGTGTAAATTCAATTTACATCTTTCGCTTCGTTGTCAGCACGTTGCTGCTGCAGCAGCTGTTGATGTTGATGATGCTGCAAGAGATGTTGATGTTGCTGTTGCAAGTTGCAGCTGCAATCGCTGCTCTTGTTGAGGAAGCTACCATAAAAACTAGAGGAACTTGAATCGTCGCTGGTGTAGTACCGCTTACATCCGCTGTGTCCATGATTGGCACCGTCGACTCCAGATGAACAGCTGTCGTCCAAACTAACACAGGGCGATATCCGCTCTTCGGGAGATAGCACCTGGATATACCGAGATTTGTGTTCATCTATCGTATTAGCTTACACTCGTTGAAAGTAGAAATTTACTTTTTTACACGAGGATGACATGTCCATTATGCTTCCTGGCTCTGCTTTCACACTCGTCGCTTGACTAGCTGGTTGCTTATAGGTCGACGACTTGCCCTCGGTGTCTTTGGATGTTTTTGGCGGGACTTGTACATGTTGCGGCATCAGTATCGGCCTGTACATCATAGCTCCAGGCGCTACACCGTTGAAAATCGACGGATACGTGAACCCCGCCAATGCTGTCGTCAGATACGAAACTAAGTTACCAAAAAAGAAAAAAATTGGCAAACGTAGAGAACACTGACAAATAAATTTCGAATGAAGTCTACCTGAAAGATCGGCTTGGGAAGAAAAATGTTTTGAAATATGGATCGATCGTAAATTATAAGTAAGAGTTATATTTTAATATACCAAAGAGATTTCGTGGTGGTTGTTGTTGAGGAGTGGTATTGATTGTCGCGTTTTGAGACGATGGTTCGGTGGGTTGAATGTTGGTCGATGATACGGGAACGTAGTAGACTGGCATCATATGGGAGAACGAAGGTACTTTCAACGCTGTCAGCATTGCTTGACTTCTATTTCTTTCAAAAATAACGATAAATTAAAATAATACAGAAAATTTTCTAATTACTCATTGAGATAAAAATAAAGCAGCTTTACTCACTGTTCGGATTGTTCGTTGAATGTTGGTGCTAATGTCGTATCGGAAAGCGGTGGTTGCAGATTAATATTGGTACTATTTTGCACTAAAGCCGGCGACAGGTCCACATTCATTTTGATAACAGTATTCGAGGGCGTTACAGGTACTGATATTACTGTATTATTGTTTTGGGACTTTTCACGTTTTGATATCTGCATCGGACATAATACAATTTTAAAATATTACGTATTTAATTAGATCTATATGCTTATAACAAACTATTATAGACGCAACTGCACAACCAACCTTGATTGTGCCTCCTTCGCGAACGTGGCTGTTGCATCTCTTGACGCCATGAGGCTGATTGAAGTAATTGACACTCTGACCAGGCTGAGCTTTTTCAGCGCTGTTCTTTACACGCGAGTCTTTGAACTTATCACTGTTCTTGATGCTGAAACGAAACTCGCGATGCTTCTGCATCATCATCTTCTCCATGTCGTCGTTATGCTTGTTTAGTAATGACTCCGTGAGTATCGGCAGTTTGAAACTGTCATTGGTGTTATTGCTGGTGGTATTCGAAGTATTACCTCTGCTTGTTGAGCTTGTACGATCGTTCGAACCGCTGCTTAGGTTCTCGGTACTACCGCTGCCGCTGTCAGCGCTATTGTTTATCGATGACATGCACTTGTCAGCTAAAAACCAAAAAATTGTTAACTTAATCAAAAAAAAAATAAATATTAAACTGTTTACCTTCGGAATTGATGTGGTACTCGTCACCCCCATATATGAGCGTTGCAGGTGGCTTGCTGTTGAAGAACCTCTCAAGATTCTCGTTGTAATTAAGCTGATTGTAGCTGGGCGGTGTCTCGGTAGACGATTTGCTGTCGTAGTCCTCGTGGTGGGGCGATATCTCGCCGAGCATCATGCTATCGTGTTCCTGAAACAAGGGATTTTGTGCTCCCTTTAGAAATTCATTAGTTCAATGTTGTCTAATGTTTTGTGCATGCACCACCTGGACCTCACTTCGCTGGTGAGAGAGGAATTTTTTTCGCTCGACGGACAACAAAGTTCCGTACGAGCAAGGGAAGTATACAGTGTTCAAGATAGTATCTACAAGCGAATCAGCGTACTCCAATTCACGTGCGATTAAATTTCGTTAAGATCTTGCAATCTGCCGTGATGTTTCAATTATACGTCCTCCGTTCGAGGTAATTTTCTCCCGTTTCAAAACCTTGTGGAGAATGAATAATGTCAACACGTTAGCGTCGACTACACCCTCTTTTTTTCTCGTAGCAAGTGAATTGAATCTACGTATAATAGAAACTTCTAGGAAGCGTTCAATATGAATAAAGATGGGTAGATGAAAATGTGACAAAATAAAAAATTGTATGTCTACACACCAAAAACCTGTTGAACTATAAACAAGAAAAGTAAGTTTTCTCGATTAGGAGAAAAGTAAAAATTTTTCACGTCATAGTTCGCTATGATTATCAAAAAATTGATTGGAAGAAAAAAAGTTAATATATAGACTTACCAACGTGCCTACAAGGTTTTGAAATTGACGCTATCCTTTTTGGGCCCTATATAATTCTCAATTGCCATTGGTTTGTGTCTAAACGTGCAAAATAACTTCGTAGATGATATGTTTTGTTTGTATTGCGCGTAATTAAGAACTTCTTATAGCTAGACAGTGACAAAATTAATTCAATCTAGAGTATATAATTTATATGTATCGCATATTTTGATTAACGATTGTAAGGAATGAAAAATTTCTCTGCTATCAGAATTTTGAAACATCATGAGAAAACAGTTTAATTAGCGAATACCATAATACTGCGAGTGCTACGCAACCATCCCACTAGACCTCAGAACTCCTTTAAACTGCAAAAATTATCTAAATTGTGTTCGTTTTATATGATCACTCACCTTGTACCCGTGGTTAATGAGCTAGCTTTGGTAAATACTGAGGTATACTAATAAAGATTAGCAGAAATCAGAGTAATTCATGCTTAAATCTTAAAAATATAAAATATCTTAAAAAAATAATTCAATCGTCATAGTTTCAATCTTTCTATTCGATCAATTTATAAATTATAAACGAGAATAACAATACTGTTTTAAACTGATATTAATAATATCATTCCTCGAAGAGATTAATTTAGAAACGTAGAGTCTATTTCCAACACAACACAACATAACACGTGCATTTAATTGCATAACGAGAATAGTTACGTTATGTAAAGTACGTTTTATGCAACCTATAATCCAATTATTAGTAAACTAAACTGCAGCCCGAAAAATATTTGTTTTTACAGTACAAATAGAAAGAGAAAGAAAGTAATGACGCAAAGGTGGTCATTTTCTTGCTATGTCATTGTGCTAGACAGTACACGAATAATAATACATATATATACAATAGATAAATTACAAATAAAATATGTAGCACTAGCGAAGTTAGCGATAGTTTTGGTGTTTTGTTAAAACGCAGTTAATAGTCACCGAAAAGCTCTTGTCGTCAGCGAGTAGCGTTTCCTTCCCAAACATCGGTACCTTAATCTCTTGTACGAGATTTTCCATGAACAAAGCCAGATCGTCACACCTCTTGAAGGCATCGTTCTCGACGATATTCGGGCCTCGCACAAAGCTCTGTGTAGATGAATAATAAAACAAAAAGAAAACAAAAAATATCAACACGAGTAACAATTATCGCAGCTCATTGGGCAGTTACGACGAGCCTATATAAAATTAGCTATTGCCTTATTTTTCAATAAAACATTCAATATAAATCGTTCGCCAAAACGTTGTGGATCCATCCCGAAAAAAACGCATGGCGACCCATTCTTAACACTATCTTTCGTTCTTTTTAAATTCGCAATTAATAAAAGGGACGAATAGGGTGAGAGAATTCTAATATTCCTCTTTCTCCCACTTTCTAATTATGTACACGAATACAAAATCTTCTAGCTCGATTAAACTACAATTATCGTTCCGTAATGTGATTTCACATTTATAAAAATTATTAGATCATTTTATTGCTTGTTTCAAAGTTTGAATAGATAGGTCATTTTCTTATTACTTATCGTTTTAGAATTTCGAAATCTGATAACACCAACGAAAAAAAAAATACTCTGTTCACCCCATTCGTTGTTATTCGTTTCAACGTACCTCAGCCAGCATGGTGCAGATCTCATTCTGAATGACTTTGGCCTCCTTCAGTATCTCTTCGCTCATATGAGCCGTATTACCGGTATCGTGATCTCGCGGCAGCCGAAATATATCAGGATCGATCGGTCCCCTTAGCACGCGATGATGACCTACCACAAATTCGAGCCTTTTCGTCCACGGATTGACGAAGGACGACCACTCAGTGTCAAGGACAACATAACCGCCGTTCTGTACGGCGAATCTGTACGGCTTCGACCGAAAAGATGTGTCCTCCAGTTTAACCACCTGTTGTCGTATCGCGTGAAAGAATAAACGGACAATAAGGTAAGCTGTTTAATTTTTATGACTACGAAGATATTCTTAACCAATTTATGAGGATTTTGGTCGCTAATGGCCCAATGGTCGATGAAACTTGGAATAAATTTTAAAAAAATTTTGCGATAGTTGCAAATAATGCACGACGCTCGAATCGAGAAATGGGCGTTTAAGGATCTTTTATCTGCCGATTTTTTTTTTACAGACTCATGCTCACAGTCTCATAGATGTCTTTGATGAAGGGCAGATCCTCGGGATGATAGAAGTCGAACAGCGAACGGCCAATCATATCCTGGGGCATATATCCTAAGTATTGCACTACTTCCGGATCAACGTGGGATATGTGGCACGTAACGTTGTGGCGGGTTGTGAATATCGTAGATATTATCGTGTCTTCGGGCACTATGGATCATCAACGACACAATATAGATAATAAAAAAATCATTCGAGCTCTCTCTCTCTCCTATAAATTTTTCTACAGCCTGCCCCGCCTACGCATGCTAACGTTATTCATGCAACTAGCGTCTTGTTGGATCATTCAATTCGATATTATTCTGCCGGTTAAAAATTGACCAAGCGTGATTTATAGAAAACTTTAATTAAACTTTAACTGTTCGTCGCGGTGCGACGACGGTAGTGGTAGTGGCATCCAGAAAATAAGAAAGTAGCAGAACGAAGAATGTGTGTGTATGTGAGCTGAGTGTATTGATCCATAAATAGAAAAATATAAACACACAATTTCAATTCGGATTAAAAAAAATACAAGAAAGATTTTTTACCTTTCATTCGCGCGTTTTCATGGAAACCACCAATTTTTGTCGAGGAGTACGAACGGGCGAAACGAATCGATTTCGTTACTGTGAGTGTAATCTTGATTAAAAAAAAGGTTTAAAATCTATCGCACTCTAGCGATATTAAATATTAGCAATTTCTGCATTTCACAAAGAACAACGATTCGCATCTTCTTTCCCTCACCAGGTAAATTGATAAGAATCAAATCATCTACTCGTGAGAACCGAAACCAAATAAATTTCAAGAGGTACCTCTTGAAAGGTTAGTCTTGTGCCATTTTCATAATAATATTTAAAAAAATATAGAAATTAGTGCGATTTTTACAGTTACCAGTGTTAATATTTGGTAATAATATAACGTGTTATTCTCGTATGGGATGCAAATTACCGAACGTTTCGCCTGTTTCGATCCTCCATGGGAAGGGGTTCTTTTGGCTTTTACTACCTTTATAGGCTGAATGTACTGGCTGTGCGACTATCACGAGGAACACTATCTTCAGTTGTTCCTTGATAGCTCGATCAGGGTATTCACGAAAATGCAGAATTAAGTGAAATGGCAGGTAGAGATTCGATCTAGCTGTGCAGTGCGCCTCGATGGATTGATGCGGGTGGGAGCCTGTATTCTTACGCAATCCACAGAACAGACTGGATCTCCTCCTGCTATGACCTACAAGTTGTGTATCTGTCGTATCAGATAAATCAAATTTATTCAGTTAAGTGAGTACAATGAATAATAATTATTGAATTGAATAATAAATTAAATTTTCTATTAATATAAATAAAAACTGAACCTATCCTTACCTTTCGAATTATCTTCACACGCCAATGCTATTCCAGCTGTAATGTATTCCTCTAGTGTAGCCGCATCCTTCGGATGAACGTACTCGAGGAAGGAATGATTGATCCAGGCTTCCTGGGAATACCCTAACGCTGTGCCTATGGATGGTGTCGTGTGCAGGACGAGGCCGTTGTGCATCGTTATAACCACACAGAATCCCTCCTATTTTGAGAATGAATAAATAGTTTTCTAATGAATTAGGGCGAGTAATTTTCTCTCGCTTTTTTCCATTGCGGTTTACCCCTTTTCCGTTATTGAATTTTTCTTTTTTTCATCTCTCACAGCGCGAGATGAACTTCGCAACAATTCATCAAGAGATAGTTAGAAGATTTGACTTTAAATTTTATTTGTCAATATACGCATTTACATTTCTATTACATGCAAAGTCCGATGTACAGAAGTAAGAACTTCATCTTCGAGCTATCCTGCTCATATCGACAGTTCCTACAACTGTATTAATGTTACGATATTAGTGAAGAATAAAAATACTCCCAAACACCGTGTCTAAAAATTAGTTCTACTTTTCGAAAATAGGAGTTTATTATACATCGATTCGAAACCCAAAAATTTTATGGGTCTCTAACATAAGTTACGAGTACGAGTAGTGAGATAAGTGTTTTCGTAGTGTGACAGCGGGATAGTGTGTTCATCTCTTGATCGCAATACTTATCGCATGCCTCTATATACATAACCGTTAGTTATGTTGATAGAAAGCTGGCCAATAGATATCTCATTTTGTCATACACCATTTTCTGTCGTTTCAGGTTTTCTCATTTACCCATCAAACGTAGCCAGATTATATCCCATCAATAGATAACGTAATGATGCATTATACAACGAATACTAACATGTGAACTTGTATCATCGAGAAGATTCGTCTGAGAAGCAAATCCTGCTTCCTGATCCTGTATCGCATCGCTGTTGTGTTCTGCAGGGTCCGTTGCATCCACAAATTCGACATTGGCTACTTCTTCTTGTACGGAGTCAACAAAAATAATCGTTATATCGTTTTTTGGTTGGTTAATTTATAATTTTTTTTTCTTAACGACGAGATTCACAATCGCACCAGTCAGTCTCTTGACCGATTGGCTCGAGAGAATGGGCAAATTCGAAGATAACCACTGAAACGCGTTTCTAATTTCGTCTTATCTGCCGGATGCAAAAAGCTCTACCGCTTATTCTTACATCCTTGTTTATTTCGATTTGTGTAATTGCTAGCAGTCATATTTGTAACTTGAAATACAGTTTGTAACAGAAGCTCTGTTCCCCCTTGACTATAGATATTTTCTCCGACAAAGGAGTATTCTTGTGTTATTGTATTCGTGTAATTGCGATTTAATTGTGTGCATTGCGTCTATAAATAACCGGTTGAAAGGAATCATTACGAATTCGTACTTCTATACAACACCGGATTCAGAATTCAGGATCCATCATTATACAACTTAACTCAACATACGTAAATGAAGAACATAGATGTTCGAACAATACGTGAAATGATGTGCGTCCTAAAATAATAATTCATTGTGACGAATTCTGATGAGAATTGATCAACATTGATTGCTAATGAATTATAATTTTTGTTTTAATCGGGGAGGAAATTATGGACTTCGAATCACTCTTGGTCAATTAGATAAATTAGAAGAACGTGATTACTTTTGACTCAGTAGTACAGATTTATATCGAGTTGACCGTCTGAGATAAGCATTGACATTTCTACTGAATTGAATTTCGATAAAATAAGACTTCTATTACTGTGTAGTTGACGCTAATGCTGACAAAATGAATTTCATGTTAAAAGAGCTATTGATTTTGTGACTTTGAAAGAATAATAATCAATTATCACTACGATAATTTATTTAAAAACATTTCTTAAGAAAATAATACTTTTTTCGATCAATAGTTTATTAAAAGTTTTATTGGAAGATCAACTAACCTGTTTTTTGAGAAGAAATCGGAACTGATGAAAAAACGCTATAGACCGGACTGTCGAGCAGCGGTTCGATGGTTTTCGTTTCGCTCGTCGCTTTGGCGTTAACCACTAAAGCGGCCTTCAGCTTTTTCTTCTTGTGTTCTTTATCTTTTCTCTTGGTAATTTGCTGGGGGAGTGCTTCATTGCTATATATTAATACACAAATTTAATATAATACAATAGAAACCGTTTGTTTAGTTCATAAATTAAAATTTTTGTGAAATAAATATTTTACATTGTAGTAGCTAAATCAGCGACAATATTAGCTTCGTAAGACGACGAAGTAACTTTCACCCCGAAGGGGTGTTTTTTATGACCAAGTTCATGATATAACCAAGTCGCTCGCTGACGCTATCTAACAATTGTTACATAAAGAAGTGAAAGTTTAATCACGCTCGGTGCTGTTACATCTGAAACTTTCTCCGCCTCCACCGATACAAATGCATCTATTCCCGCGAAAGTTACGTGCCCGTTACACTCCTAGCTGAATTTTCTAAGTTCCTACTGCGGTATTTCTTTGTGGAGAACTAAACATTCTCGTTACGTGTTATTCAGTTCAGAAAATTTAATGAATTTATTATGACTCAATTGAATGTCACTTGATTTAATGAATTTAAAAGAAATATTAAATTAATTAAATTAAGTATCAAGTAAGACTCCTTTGAGGACGATTATATACTTCTGTAAGCATCAAACAATTTTCAGATTGAGAAAGAATAAATAAACAAGTAACGCTTCCTGCTTCACAGTAATGGAAAATATTTATTATCCCTACTACACGGATGACCGAGTCGCGCGCGTATTCTCCAGTTATTTTTAGCGCGGAGGCGAGCCCCGCGAGACTTAATCTTCCTTGCATTACGCTGTACTCGAGCGCACGATTTTTGCCGATCTGTCACGGTTGCGCAATACAAAACGCGCGTTCTTCACATTCACCTTCATTCGATAAAATCAATTAATCCTGTCTAGGAAACGTGAAATAATAATTGATAATGTCGATATTCAAAAATTTAGGTTGGTTTTAAATCGAGTTCTGCCATTCTAACTCGCTGATCGTATATACGTCTAAATAAGATCGATTTTTGTCTAACAACCTTTCCACTCGTTTATGTACAAAATTCAGTTAACAAATAAATAATGAAAATTTCAGGAAAATTAATTTTAAATTTGTCAACGTCTTTCAACAAATTGTAAAGCAATATATTTTTAAAAATTAATTATGTAAAAAAATTTTGAAAGGAATTTTGAAAAATAAAAATTTTCCAATGATGGAAATAAATGAATCGAAGAAAACTCTCCACGACGCGTCCAGTATATGTATTCAATGTTAGAATCGAAAAGCATTGTAGTTTTTCTCTCTCTCTTCGTCTTGGTTTTTTTTTTATTGTGATAAATTGTGTAACGACACGGCAGAAGGAATATTTCGCTGCGGAACGTGGCCGAGGGCACATGGCACGACACGTGCGCGAGAAACGACGCTCGTATTTACCGCTTGCTCATTGCGACTCCTACAAACTATATGTATGTGTATAGTAGAAGTATATACAGTATCCTGGAAGAATACTCGCCATTCAAGTACTAGATAATTTGTGAAATTTTTCAAAAAATGATCCTTTACCAAAAAATTATGATTCCACCAAATTCCATGATTTTACCAAAAACTTCACTCTTCCCACGAGACTGAAAGACATCTTTTATTGGCTAAAAAAATGCTTATAACTGAAGAAGGGTGTATCGAATTTCGTGACGATAAAAGATTTTCATTCTTAGGATTTCACGATTTGTTTAGTAATACCCTTTTTCAGGCTGCGTTTTGAATAAACACGAGATAAGAGAAATTTAAAAAAAAAAGTAATAAATTATACAAATACATATAGTTTGTGTTAATTGTCCTTGAGAATCGACTTCGGAATTTCCCACAAGGAAGATACTCGCGTAGAAAAATTCGCTTAACCGGATGAGAGCGGAAAAGGGCTTCCTCACGTAAGCTATTAGACGTGCCACTATTTCCTGTTCCTGGATTTTTTTCACGCGAGTTCATGTATAAAAGTGTATCTACATATATATATTGCAAGATCAATCTTCCATTTATGTAACTAATTTCAGTTTATATACTATAAATATCGAATTACAACAATGCGATTAAATTCGTTCTCGATTCCGTATTACGTATAGTTTCGAACTCTTGTCAACTGTATTTGGAAAATATTTTGCCTACTTTTTAATATATCACTCTTTACAATTAATGTAAACTCAATCTAAAACTAAATGACCGATTGATAATTTAAAATTTAATTCTTCAACTTAATTGGTGGGATACTGGATTATTCTAAATCGGTTGAGAATTCACAGATTATGTAAATCAGTTTGATTGATATTATCTATAAATGCTGCTAATATCTTATTAATTAATTAATTTCACTCATACTGTTTTTTCTGTTGATAAATTTCAGTATGAATTCATGTATTTGAATTTTAATGGTACATCTAAAACTGGAGACGCTAAACTCGTTATGGAACACAAACGTATTGTTGTGATAATTTTACCCTGAAATACTTCGAAGCGCTGTTACATCCACGATGCTTTTAATCCGTTCCCAATCGGACTCGGACAGATGTACACAAACCAATACCATTGTACTCGTTATGTTCTCGTTTAACGAAGCTTTGTGTTAAATTTGTAATTACTCGAACGAGAGCTACTACACTCTAATATAATAATATAATAATGAATTTAAGTTACCTAGAACTAAGTGTTGAGGGATGGCCTCCGCAATAGCCACTACTCTCTGACTGATTGCTGTTTCTGGACACCGAACTCCCACTACTGCAAAAAATAAATTTATAAAAATGAATTTACATTTTCGCTAAAAATAAATTATAAGCAGATTCATTTTTTTTTAAGACATACATTGACATAAAGGATTTGAGAGAGTAAAATTCAATTTGATAATTTAATAAAATATTACAAACGCTATGTAATATTATTAATTATAATAACAAATGGGAACAATTATTATCAATAATTTTAACTAATAAAATATATATTTTCTTTTGTTAACGTCAATTCAATAATTCCATAAAATTGCTGACACAGAATCCTCATTACTAAACTCTTTGAATCGATTGCACGCCAACTCGCGATACTTTCACGTATCGTTTGAAATTCGTGGGGGTTGATTGCGAAACCACCCGACGAACATTTCACACGTGGCTAAGTCACGTGCAACAGTCCTAAGCTAATTATATTTTTATATTTAAAAATACATATATTAATAGTCGATTGTATTTCATTTTTGAATTTGCTAAATGAAAAAAATTGATAAATATAATTTTTCAGGTACAAATATGAATCAATTCGTTCGATAAGAAAAATTTAATGAAAAAAGAAACGAACATATTTAATTGAGGAATGGAGAATTGGAACAAAATCTTTTAAATATTTTCAAATATATTCAAAATATTAATGAATAATTCTCATGTTTCAATTTTGATCGAGATCGCGTTGCAACTTGAGACAGGACTGCCGGTAATGATCGAATCGAGGCCATGCATAGTAGCCGTGCATGATTAAGAGACGCGCGTGTATTACTTCGAGATAGAGTATTTCGTCAAGCATAACCGGCCTCGGCCTATTGGCCGATTCGATCGGCGGGAAAAGGCATACACGTGACTGAGTGACACAAATACCACGGATGCTGGAAAATTTTAAAATACAGTCACGTGAGTGAGCAATTTTCAGAAATTTTCCTGATTGATCGAATTTCTTGCCCTTTTACTGTTAAGATCGAAATTAATTAATAGAATTCATTAAACCAATATATTTCTAGAATTCTTTTTATGGTGAAAATCATTAGTTGATAGAATCGTAAATGATTATAATTGACGATTCTATCTAATTTATTAATTTAATTAACTAATGATTTAATTAATTTTCATTAAGCATCAATTAATTAATTCTCAATTCATGGACGAAATTATGTCGTTCGCGTGCCCGCTAAACGTGACTTTGTTATCCGACCCCTAAGGCTGAAGCCTTTCACCACGCACGAAGTGGCCCAGTTATAAAAAAAAATTCTCGCAATCTTAGATGTCCTCTCGGTATAACACTTGATTCATGCTCGTGCTGTCTTTTGCACGTTCCCGTCCACGTGATTCTATTACCCGAACTGTACAGGGTGTATCCTGCGCTATCAAAACTCACCTTGGGAAAGTTGACGCGTGTCCCGGAAAAAACACGTTAAAATCAACATGCAATTATACGATCGTGAATTCAAAGAGGAAATTTTGTAAAATAGACGGGAAAAATATAAAAACAGGTTAATAAAAATAATAACAGTTAGATAAGAATTAATAATGAATTAATGTATTAATTATTAAATTTGGATCATGTGGTTCACTTTTTTCAAACTTCTTCCCCTTTCGGAGTTTCATCTTTCCCTCTCACTTTTACTACAATAAGAATTAACTCTCCAATTCAACGTACTATTTTCCTATCTCGGCTCCGTTTTACGTCTTCTCACGAAACTGTGTCAATGGCAACGTAGTATCGCGTACACCGCTCGTTTATTATTCGTCTTTAAATTGTTTATTTGTTTAGTAACAGTATTAATAATCATTAAATTTATGTTCGTCGTTCATTAGGAACGTATTGGTACTTTTTTTAATGGATCGATAAATTAACGTACGTGATATTAATTAAACTGTGAATTAACTTTAATTTGCACCTATAATTATCGATAGAGTACAACGATTATAACGTCATTTAATGGTGAAAAATACGAGTACTTATTACAAGAAAATCGTAGTGTCTAAATTAATACCTATAGAGATAATTGAATAAAAACTAATATAGAGAATCGGCTCTTTCATTCGAATTCATTAAAAAATTATAAAACATATCAAGCTGAGTCACTATGGACGCTTTTCGATTATCACATACCAATACGATGCACTGAGGTTAACACGAAGCCGCGAAACCATCTTACATACTGATTTTATTTACCGAACTCTATAAACCCTTAATTAGTGTTAGGAAGTAACTGAACCGTCAGTGACGTCAATTCAAAAATTTAATACCTAGGCTGTGATTGGCTATTGCTGAATGAGTTCGAATGGCCCGAATCCGAAATCTTAATGTTATCCTTTGGCAATTCTTCCATAGTCTGCATTGCATATTCACCATGTAGATGAATCATTATAGGTGTAATCCAACGGCAAATATTCGAAGTAAAACTAAAATAAATACACTTCAAAAATACCTCAACGTGTACGAAACATTTCACTTGAATACCAAGAGGTTCAATGTTTTGTTACACTCAATAACTGCACGATATTATTTCGATGCACGCCGCGAAAATTACATTTCAACTGTTAACGTTAAACTTAAAAATAAAAGTTTTGTTATCCACTGAGATGATTGTTATAAAGAAATATTAAACGAAACTTCCTATATTGCCGTAGCTCTCGTAGTTGAGACGATATGTTAGTATATCAGATACAACCGCTCGCAGTTACAATTTTACATGGACTGGCTATCGCATCACGCAGCGCAACACGTGCTTTCGCCCCCACCACGGGACTTTTCGACGAGTATACCTATGCTGTTGCGGAGCTGTGTTCCCCACTTCGATTACGATTGTCTTTCCCAGAATACGACAAATACGATTAATATAGCCGTTATTTGTGTCGCTGCAGATGATCCTCGTAACAACATCCGATCTGTGAAATATATATAAACGAGGCGTCGATTATGCATAATACGTGCGCTACGGCGTAAAACGATTTCTTAATTATCATGTTATATCGAAAATAAAATGTCCCGAGGTGGTAACGCAGTTCCGAATATAATTTAAAATACCCGTATCATTAGAATTTCAACGCGAGGTAATTTCAATGCCGTAATCAATTAGTGAAACATTTGCACAAAAATAATTTATTGTTCAGCAATACGTATTTACAATAAATAATATATTCGAAGTTTAGTCTTGATAAAAAATATCACAGTCATCAGGTAAGGTAGATCACAGATAGATTCCTCATGTTGCCCTGAAATCGAAAATTAGTAGATATAAAATGACGCTTGAATATTTTTAAGTGCGGGAGGAATAAATACGGTCATTACGAAAAGATCGAGTAAAAGTCAACGTTTTGCGTAATTGATGTGTATTTGATATTTTCAGAACAAGTCAGTTACAGTCTCCTGAAAAACAACTCTTCGTACAGTCATAAAGTAAAGGTCTATTATAGGAAATATAAAATGAGTCAATTAATTTAAGGTTTTAATGTTGTAAGTCATATTCACTGGTGTATTATGAGATAGTTTTTCATGTGATAATGCACAAAGATCTTTAAGAATATAAATTGTGATGTTAAACTTCATGGCAAGAATAATTGTAGCTATGAAATATAATTTTACACAAAAATATTTTTTTAGAGAACAGAGATCTTTCCAAAACAAGATGTATCCACCTATCGAATTTTAGATCCATTTTAGATACAATTAGTCTACAATAGATAAGAATAATTTTTCAAATTTGTATAAATACATGTAAATATATACATATCCATGCATTTTGATAAAAAAATTTTCTCTTATCACGTATAAATATAAATCTATTTATATATTTTTTTCGTTATTTATATTCTATGAAACTGTGGCTGAAACCTATATACTCTAATGCACAATTTTCGTACATGGCAGTTAAATATGAAGTATAAGTTATTAACAGATAAAATAAAAACAGAACCCACAACGCATTCATTTAAAGAAAAAAATATAAAACATTAATAAACCCTTTCCAATTTACATAATATTTGAGATCAATAAACAACACAATTTATATTACATTAAAATTATTTCACGATTAAGAGAAAAATATAAATATTAGAAAAAAATTACGACACATAATATTATGCAGTGAGTATTATTGATAAACCGAAGGATATACCTTGCTTTGGATGTAATACCTAGCAATCAATTACGACTTGACCCTATCACGGTTAAAAAATATTTCTGAAGATACAATTGTTTTTCCACATACAATCGTTACTATGAAAACATTTACAATATTAATTAATTAAATTATAAATAAAATTTGGAGCTAATCCTAAGGCACAGGATGTTTTTGAAGCCCGTGCGAATAGCTATAAAAATGATTTCTATAGTTGAATTTTACTTTTCATCGATTTTGAAAAAGTAACCCTATTTAAGCTAAGAGAATTATGTAATCTGATATCGCTGCACATGAATTTCATTGTACATAGTATTATACAAAAGCTGTATATTAATTGATTATCTTACAGTGAATAAAATTATTTAATCACTTTTCGCACAGGCCTTCTATTGAAAATAGAATTGTTTTTGATGTTTTGTGTAGTAAAAGTGTTCAAACGACAATGTAGGAGCAAAATAACGTTGAGAATCAAATAATGTTAATGTTAAATTTTCTCAAACATAAGCAATAGTTAAAAGTAGATTGATGGAGAGTAGTTTCCTTGGATGCAGGCCCGATGTGGTCAAGTGAGTCTTATATATCGTCTCTTATGTTGCGTGCGTCCAGCTTGTGTATATACCAGTCAGTCTGTGAAGATAAATAGAAAAATTACATTTCCCTTTAATTTCCTTTAGTATTATATGATCGTCGGTAAAAAAAGTGTCAGGGAGTTATAAATAATTAAATAAACCTTTGTCGATCGTGTGGTCGGCATTTTTACTTACGAGATACACGATTTAATTTTTTCAATTTTCATCTTCGTCCATTCTCAAACGTTTCCTGCGGTCTTCCCCGACATTTCGTTCTTCGGCTTCTAGAACCTTTAGCCGAGACCCACATATTTCTTGTCCATGCAGTGCCTGTCAAAAACTCTCTTTATTACATCCAATTTAATTTCACTCTTGTTCAAATGTTGAATTGAATTGTAAAAATAAGCGGAATCGATTAAAAATGAATTTACCTCAATAGCTTCATTTGCACTCTCGACTGTAGCGTACTTAGCGTAACCACAATTTTTTCCAGGAAGCATGTAAACATCTATTAAATTTCCAAACCTACAGAATGCATCTTTCATTGCATATATAGGAGGAACTGGAGGACCGCATACAATAAAACATCTTTTGGCAACCTCTGCATCTATACTTGCCATTGGTTGAGGGGGTGGTAATTTGATACTTATGCTGTTTTCTAAACCTAAAATTTCATGTTTTACTGTATTAAGTAGCGATAATATAATTTAAATTGAATAGAAAAAATAATTCTCACTTGGTGCTGTGAGGCCAGCTGCTTGAATGAGCGAAGTAGCTTGAGCAATAGTTTCAGCCAAATGGGCTAAATCTGTTCTTGTATTCGTGAGACCTGCGATAGTAGAGCTGCCAGGTTTAATATTATTTTTTTGCGAAGGAGCACTAGTCAAATCTGGTTTGACAATCATTCTATGCCCAGGGGGGTATTCGAACCCATGAAATTTCTCTCTAGCATATGCTGCCGCACTAGGATTTGAATATACGACTGTTGCCTGCCCTCTGGGCATTCTATACCTGACATCAGTTTTCAAATCGCAGTAATCCATACCAGGAACAATATCAAATAACCTCCATAATTGATCTTGATTCAACGCTGGATGAGCTATAACTTGCAAACGCGTATAACCTTCTGAATTTGGGTAATTTGTCGCAATTTCTAAGCTAATGCTGCTTTTACCAAAATGAGAAGAACCACTTCCAAAGTTATCGTAAGTCATGGAGAGACCATTACTATATTTGGAATCTATATGTTCTGGTTTTGGTTTCTTTGGCTCTGCAAATACAGCTTTGTATTTTCTATCACACTCTTCAAATGCTTTCGCAGCACTTGATACTTTACGAAATTTAACGTAACCAAAGCCTTTTGACTCATTAGTGTTACGATCTTTTACAACAGTTGCGTATTCTATAGCTCCAAATTTAGAAAATTCTTGTTGTAGCTCGTTATCCGTCATTGATTTTGGTAATACACAGAATAAGCGTACCCATCTTTCTTCCTCGTTAGTTTCTCGAACTGAGCCTTGGTCACGGCTATAAATAAAAGAAAATTATTAGCAAACAATATTCAATATTCACTGTCTTATATTAAAAAATAAAGATTTTTACTTAGAAGCAATCATCACTTTAATTGGTCTGCCAACATTACCCAACATTTTACCATTCATCTCTTCAAGAGCAAAGGCAGCTTCCGATGTCTTAGAAAACTTTATGTACGTAACACCTGTATACAGAAATTACCTGTTCAGTGCCAATATTATTAAATTCAGTTGGCATAACCAGAAACATGTAAGCACAGATAAAAATACTATAAAGACAAAACACCGCTTTTCTATCTTCAAACGACGTAATTTTCCTTGGACTTCCCGGCAATCGTGGAAGTGTCAAGGGTCACGTTGATACTCGAATTTTTCTCAAGTGTGAGCAAAAATCGTCAGTTGCAGTGCAATAAAAGTCGTAATTACCTTTATTTTCACCCGTGTTGCGGTCCTTAACCACCCAAATGTCCTCGATTTTGCCAAATTTTTCGAAAGCCTTCCTGAGATCATCCTCTTCGAGGCTTTTGTGGCAAATAACGAATAGACGTGAATTAGGTGGATCATCGTTCTTGGAACGAGGATCTGTTTGCGCGTAATAGGAGTCCCGTTCCCTGTGATCAGCCATTTTTGCAATTGAACGCCGCAGACTACGCATGGAAACTATGCGGCTAACGCCATCGGTCCCCCTCGAGCTCTTGCCGAGCGGCCGTCATTCAGGGCCGTAAGCAGAACAGGTGCAAGACGTCGCGGTAGAAATGTCACATTTACGTCGGCTTAACAGCTCGTTCTTTCTCTTTTCATTTTAAAGCGTTTCAACAATGAAAAATATGGAGAACTGGGACACAATGAAGAAAATATGGAATTTAAAAACGGTTCAAAAATTCAACATTGAGACAAATTTTTATAAATTATTTCAGGTGACTTTTTATTTTATATATGTATCATCAACGTATTCCCAGTTATGTGTTGGTTATTGTTTCTCTGGAAATATGAAAAAATGATTAGGTAGTTGTTTATCGTTAATTGATATTGTTACGGTATTGGAAGAGGAAAAGTTGTATATGTAACAAGACGTCAACCAACTTTCAGACGAGTTTGTTCTACAAGTATCATCTGACGAGCATTCCGTCATGCTCCAATATCTTTTGATCGCGATACATTCCATTCTATGAAAGAGAAATTGTGGTAAATAGCGTAATAATACATTTTCCGTTATTCTTGACGTTTTCACTCTACTGTGTCTTTTTAACGCGAACGTTTATAATTCCGTATTTCCGCGACGTACTGTGATACTTCCGAAGCTCACAATTTCTCTTCTATTAAAAATGAAAAAATAAAAAAACAAATGTTCTAAGGAGACCGATTTCTACTTTAACGAGACTAGAAATAAATCATTGTGATTTATATTCAATAATTTTCGTGTCGTGCAGAGAATGTGATACTTATCATATGTAATTATTAAAGGTGATTTGTTCATATAATTGTTTACAACGGAATCAATGAATCCCGCATACGTATGACATTCATTTGAAAGTTCGATTAAAAATAAAGAACGAAAAGATTTAAATGCATTTCTTAGTTAATTATATCGGAAGTTATGCGAAAATATAAGAATTTTATTATCAGAGGAAATTACATCACCGACGATTTTGAGGTCAGATAGGTATAACATGCGTATGCAAAATAGTGACGTCAATAACAGTTAGGATTTGATAAAATTCAGAATTTATCGATATCTACCGAAGGAGGAAGAAAATTTACCGCTTTTCAAATTAATAATTTATATTGAATGTATACCCATACAAATTTACGAATTAACAAAATATAAACTCTTTTACAATACTTTATCTCCTTAATTCTATATGGAATAGAAATATAAAATAATCTTTCTTTACATTGATACAATTTTTGTACTTTCATATATCTCTAAAAATTCATTCCTTTCGTAAGTTTTATATCCACGTCATACTATTCTACGCGTCGTACGTAGAAGCGGATACATTGCCACCGTGTCCGGTCCAGTTGGTGTGTACAAATTTTCCCTCTTCGCCGAGCAACTCGTATGTGTGCGCTCCAAAATAGTCTCTCTGTGCTTGTAGCAAGTTAGCCGGCAATCTAGCCGTTCTAAATCCGTCGTAAAATGCCAAAGCGGTCGACAATGCGGGAGTTGGAATTCCGAGAGTGACTGCTGTTGAAACTACGACACGTGCACTAGGAAGACACTCTTTCATAGCTTTAGCGAAAAATTCATCCAATAACAGATTCGACAATTTCGGGTTTTTATCGAATGCAATTTTGATATTACCTAGAAATGCGCTGAAAGATGAAAAAATTGCCGTTAATTTCACAGGAAAAATGGCAAATACTTGTATTTGGTAAAGCGAATTACCTCCGAATAATACAACCACCTCGCCACATCAGCGCAATTCCGCCATAATTCAGATTCCAGTTATTTACTTTTGCAGCTTCGTATAAGAGCATAAAACCTTGCGCATATGAAATAATTTTTGAGGCATAGAGAGCCTTTCTGAGATTCTCTAAAAATTGTTTCTTATCACCTTGGAATTTAGTATTTGGTCCCTCTAGTATAGAACTGGCTTCTACTCTTTCTTTTTGTAGAGCCGATAAACAGCGCGCAAATACCGATTCGCCAATTAGAGTGACAGGAATACCATAATCTAATGCAGCAATAGCAGTCCATTTTCCTGTGCCTTTTTGTCCAGCAGTATCTCTTATTCTTTCCAATAAATAACCTTTATTGTCTTTATATTTGAGAATGTCTCTAGTTATTTCTATTAAAAATGAGTCTAACTCTCCTTTATTCCAATTATCAAAGACATTACTCATTTCCTCTGGGCTGAGTTTCAAACCATCTCTCATAATATGATAAGCTTCACATATAAGTTGCATATCACCATATTCTATTCCATTATGAACCATTTTCACAAAATGTCCAGCACCAGTTTCGCCAACCCAATCGCAACATGGTTCTCCACCTGCTTTAGCAGCAATTGCCTATAATTCACATATAGCATAAAAAATAATATTTATTTCAAATGATTGGGTAATATTTAGCTAAATTATGTACTTGGAATATTGGTTTGATATGTGGCCATGCTTTAGGATTACCACCAGGCATCAGTGATGGTCCATAACGTGCCCCATCCTCACCACCACTAACTCCACTCCCGACAAATAAAATTCCTTTCGCATCAAGAGTTTTGCAACGTCGTTCAGTATCTTGATATTCAGAATTACCACCATCAATAATTATATCACCAGGAGATAATAATGGGACTAATTGTTCAATAAATGCATCAACTGCAGGTCCAGCTGTTTAAAAAAAAATTATGTTAATAAAATTTACCTACATGTATAAATAAAATAAAAAATTATTATTAAAATATTTTACCTTTTACTAACAACATTACTCTTCTAGGTAGTTTAAGTTTGCTAACCATTTCTTTTAAACTATAGGCTCCAATAACCTTAGTGCCCTTGGCTTCATTTTCCAGAAAAGTTTTGACTTTTTCTGTTGTACGATTAAATGCGCATACTACAAATCCATGGTCATTCATGTTCAGAATTAAATTTTGACCCATAACAGCTAACCCAATAAGGGCAATATCTGCTTCCCTTTAATGATGTTATAAGATGATTAATTAATTTCAATTGTCTATTCATCTTTGATATAGAAAACAGAATTCTAATTCAACTGTGTTTTAATGAATGAAATAATAAAGTCAATAAGAAGAAGTAACAAAATTACTAAATAATATTATTTTTAATTTCATGAATTAAAAGGAAATCTTATATTCATATATATATATAATCCCGGCTAACAACTAATTCTATTCAGATTCGATAGTGACTAGGCAGATAGAGGATGATATTAACACTGTAATCTTTAAAAGTGAAGAATTATCTTTGCAACAAAATTCACTTACGGCTTACTCATGTTGAACTGATTTTTGATTAAAAGCGCCGAAATCGAAACTTCCTTTCTACTTTTTTGATTAATTTAAAAACGCAACAAGTGGCTCTAAGTACGATTGTATCGAAACTAACGAGAGGACTTTATTCGCTTGTAGTCTGCTGTATCAGCCGACGTTTCGTAAGCCAATCGTAAGCACGAATGTCGACATACTACTTCTTCTCTCCACTAACACACAATAAGATTACTAATACAAAATTAATGAGCGGTAAATACTACAGTCAACGCAATTCTCAGAGTACGTCATTAAAATTTTGCAGGCATGTAATAAAAAATGAGAATTGCGAAAAAAATTAAATAAACTTTTTTCGCAATGAATCTTTTTCGATGTAATTGATTCATCAAACTATTAAAAGTATTTTTTTCGAATTAAAATTATTCTCGTACGTCAAAACTGTTCTTTTTTTAGAATTTTAAATGTATATTATCATCTAATAATTATAATTTTCCAAGTCATGTAAATCTGATAATTGAAGATTATGTAATTCATTCATGATAAGTTGTAGGAATCATTAGCGGAAGAAACAGTCTAACAAATACATATTAAAAAAATCATAAAAATTGATAGTGTATATTTTTATTTAATTTATATAATGTATTTAATTATAGACAACAATATAATGTTGTTTAATTAAGAATATTTTTAATTAATCTATATAATGTATCTTTTATTTTATTCCATTAAGTATTACAGAAGTACGATTTTAGTTCAATCTACGCGCTAATAAGGAAACGAAATTTCTTAACCAATCAAAATGTTTATATGCAATCGTGACGTCATTGTATGAAAGTTTCCGATATCTCATTGGTGCTCAATCGTGTCAACATCTATAGGATCTTTTAATTGAAAATGCAACATGTCGCGATTCGCTTGATTAGATTAGACGAACATTTCATGTTTTGTGTCTTCGCGGTTGCCTCACTCGTTCGTTCAGTATCTTGCGTGTATCATCCTTTCCTTGAGTAATATATCGCGAAAGAATTTTTCATATGGCTTGGTAGGTACCATTCGCGTTGTAAAAACTGGTGACAAGTTTATACGCAAACATAACCTTCCTACGACAATGAGATGCCCTATTTCCGAGACTAAATAGATCCACTTTACACTAAACTTAAATCGCTCGGAGAAAGCGAGAAGGACAGGAATCGATTACATCGTACTACCGCGTGCGTAGTACTCAAGACTGACATTAAGTGACGTTATCAATATGGGATTGCTGTTCGCGAAATTATGGAGCCTCTTTGGTAATGAAGGTAAATAATGGAATTTTTTTATCTGACACATCCTCCGAATAGTTTGTTCAATCATGATCCGTATGGTGACCTTTCACTATGACAGGAAGAAAGCAATAACTTTCACTTTTACTATACACTTATTATTTTGGTTATTTTTGCTATTTACTTGTTTTAAGAACTTTAACATTTTCTAAAATATCCTAATTTCTTATTTTATCATCTTATATTTATTTGATTCTATAATAATTGTTTATTTTAATTTTATTTAAAATAATTTTGCATCTAATGTACATTGTATCTAATAAACCCATTTTTATACTTCAAATGAATGAAAAATAAAGAAAATATTAATTTTTATTGAAATTATTTGTAGAACACAAAATAGTAATGGTCGGTCTCGATAATGCAGGCAAGACAACAATTTTATATCAATTCTTGATGAATGAAGTAGTTCATACATCACCTACAATCGGCTCTAATGTAGAAGAAGTAGTATGGAAAAATATTCACTTTATAATGTGGGACTTAGGTGGACAACAGAGTTTAAGAGCTGCATGGTCTACCTATTACACAAATACTGAATTTATTATTATGGTAATTGATAGTACAGACAGAGAAAGACTAGGAACAATAAGAGAAGAACTATATTCTATGTTAAATCATGAAGAACTGAGCAAAGCAAATGTATTAGTTTATGCCAATAAACAAGATTTAAAAGGCAGTATGACTGCAGCTGAGATTTCAAGACAATTAGACTTAACTTCGATTAAGAAACATCAGTGGCATATACAGAGTTGTTGTGCTCTCACCGGAGAGGGGTAAGTTATACTTATTATTGACATAAAATATTTATAACAATTTGCATAAATACAATAATATTTTTTTTCTTCAAGTTTGTACCAAGGCTTAGAATGGATTGTAGGACGTTTGAAGAAGACGTGACGTATGTTATAGAAATTATACATTATAATAAACGATACAAATTGTGAAATTGTAAAGAATATAAAACAGTGTAAGTTATGGTAATGTGATAATTACTTGGAAAAGGGCAAGCAGATAATGTTGTTTAATATTTACAACAACTCAATAACAAAAGAAAGTTGTTACGATAGTGTCTCAACTTCTGTTTGTATTAACTAACATGAAAATTTAACTTTGATCACTAAATAGATAAATCAATATGAATGTAACATAAGCATAACAATATACAACAAATTTTTGATATACTTAAGTCTTAAAGGTCACATGAATTAATTCAGAGAAATTACGAATAAGATAAAATTTCTGTTCACAAAAACCGACAGTAATGTTTTTTCATATATCAGTAATTTATTACATACAATATAAAATTTATTTTAAAGTCTCATTTGTACAAAAAGTAGTTATTCTTTCAATCATATTTTTTTTACCAACAAAAAATATCATGTAAATAATTTTTATACTCCCTGTTAGAACTAAAACACTTATAATCACGAAGGAAAGATTCTCATACAATAAAATCTCCTAATAGTTTTTATTGTCGTTATGATTATCACAAATCTTTTCAATGTATTATATTGTATGTGTGACAAAGCTTTCCATAAGACTTGGTTGTAAATTAATCCAGTGAAAATTTACAAATGAAGTGGAATATAAGCTGTTCTGTGATACAGGGAGATAAAAGTTTGAAGAATCGTATAGTGTTGATTGTTTTAATATAAAAAAAGTTATTATCCAATAAAAATAGAATATGAATTAAAACTTTTATCAAAAATAATACTATTGTAAACTTGTTGAAGTATTATAACTCATGAATGTCTGACAGCTATACTATAAGTTGCGTTTGAATTTTAGATATAACGATTCTTACATAATTCCAAGTACTTCACGAAATAATATCGATTTTCAAACGAAATATTAACTGGTGAACTTAATAATCGAGTAAGACAATTAATGCTGAGTCCTATTCAAAGCATTGTATGAAAGATAAATGCCGTCTAAAGATAGAGTGAGATCTACACCTAACGTTATATAAAAGCGAATGTTACCTTTCTCATATTGAGAAGATTTATTTTAAAAACAATAAAAATGATCATCAATAAATACGTTTGATTTTAATTGCCAATTGTCCTTGTATAAAGGTTTGGAGGTTTTCATAATACTATATTTTATGAATCGATAAATATTGAGATAGGTTATTATTTATTGTTATGGAAAATTTCGTAATTTTCGTCGGAATTAAAAACTGCACATTATAAATATTATGATACTTTAATGAAACAAAAAACATTTGCTATGTGTTGATTTCAAAATGTTAATAAATCTTTAAGAGTTTTTTTATACAAGATTATCTTTATGGACAAGTATGACAATCTTGTGTTATTTTGAATTGATTGCTCAGAAGAACCGTTAATACATGTAACAGTTTTATTGAATCACAATGTAAATATCTATACGTAAGTTGAAACTATGTATTGAAAGAAAATGCGTAAGTGAAAAAATTAACTGTTATATAAATAATGAATTCACAAAGTAGAATATTATATATAAATAAATAATTGATGTTATGTTACATTATGTAGGATGTCTAGAGCGATTCATTTTTTGTACTGAGAAGGATGAGATTTCCTATCAGAATAAATATGCTTTTTCACTTCTAATTTTCTATTTATTGTCATTTTCTAATTATCGCATATGTTATAATAAAGAAAGAAAATCTTATACCTGGGTTTTAGAATCTCTATTTATTTTCACATTTTTGTTATAAATAAAGTATCGCACACACTCATTCATTCCTCATAACAGTGGATCTACCACTGGTCATCCTTCTTAACTTATATGAAACATGTCTCAATATAAGATCGAGCCATTGATGTATTTGATGCCTAAAATCATCGAATAGTTTTTGTCAAGCACTATTCGATACTTAGGTAATTTTTTTTTTGAAATTTGCCAATTTAGGTTGCCCTTTGATTATCAGCTAATACCAATAGCTGCAGTATTCGATAAAGTTATAGATACGCCAATATCTATACAGATTATTTACGGAATATTACCAACCAAGACTCGATTAATATATTGCGCATACTTGTACGAAAAAAAATTGATTTTACAGATATACTAATTTTCCAAATATTCAAGCTAATTAAATTCGAAGGAATCGTAAATTTCATTGGGCAGTGTCTCTATTGTGAACTTTGAAGGGCAAGATGATAATGCTCACATGACGAATACTACTTATTGCTAAATTCTAAACTAGTGCCGCACTGAATTATTTTTTCAAAATTGAATCATAGCACTTTTATTGCGCATACCGCGTTCGATCGTTGTTAACCGTGATACGAATCGTCTACTCCTAATTGTATCTTACTTAAAATCCAATATCAAACGAGGTGTCTCTCTTTATATATTTGGCAGTCTGGTAGAGTACACATTATTTACTGTATAAGTTTTTTCTAAACCGTAATGTGTACGCGATTCTTAAATCCAACTCGGCAGTGCCGATGTGAATTATTCCACGTTGGTATCAAAACTGATACATGATTCTGTTTTTATTTCTCGTCTCGATTTCATTGGAATTAATCGTACTCGGGCGCGTACAACGTTTGCACGGTACGAGCTAATGTTTCTTATTATCGCTGAGCTCGCTTGGTATGCTTTTTTACAGCTTAACAATGATAATTTGATGTTGTACAAATGAGGTTCTTCTGTTTTGTTTAAGCCTTAACGGATTTCATGAGGAGATCGGTACTGAGAGATTTTGGCCTCTCGATCGGGAGACCAAGTGCACGATCCCATACGAGGGACGCGAGTACACCAAGAGCGCGGGAGACACCGAAGAGAACGGTGTAGTAGTTCATCTCCTTCATTCCGTAGTACTGAAGAAGGACGCCGGAGTGAGCATCTACATTGGGCCACGGGTTCTTGACTTTGCCGGTTTCGAGGAGAATCGGTGGGACGACTTTGTATACTTGAGCGACCAACTGTAGAACAAATTCATAATTATAATAAACAATTCAATAGTCAGATTCCTCAATTATAAATATCAAACAACGTACCTTGAAGAGAGGATCGTCGGGCAGGTGCTTGAGCGCGAATTCACGTTGACACGTGTACCTGGGATCGGTTTTCCTGAGGACAGCGTGACCGTAACCAGGAACGACCTGTCCACTCTTCAGAGTGTTCCAGATGAAGTCCTTGAGCTTCTCGTCGCTGGGGCTGTCGCCAACTTGGGACCTGAGCTTTTCTATCCAAACGAGTACTTCCTGGTTGGCAAGACCGTGAAGTGGACCGGCGAGACCATTCATACCAGCGGCGAAGGAGAGGTAAGGATCGGACAGAGCCGAGCCTACCAAGTGAGTCGTGTGGGCCGATACGTTTCCACCCTCGTGATCCGAGTGAATGGTCAGGTACAGACGAAGGAGTTCGATGAACTGAGGGTTATCGTAGCCGAGCATAGCCGCGAAGTTCCAGGACCAGTCCTTGCCGGAGTCGACGGAACCGAGACCCTTGCCACCCTTGTAGATGTTGCGGTAGATAGCGGCTGCTACCACTGGCAGTTTGGCGATCAGGCTCATCGAGTCCTCGTAAACGGACTCCCAGTACTTGCTCTTGTGTACACCCTTCGTGTAAGCCTTGACGAACTCGCTCTCGCTGTTCAACAGGGTGATAGCAGCGGAGAACTGGGTCATCGGATGGAGCGATTTCGGGAAACCGTTGATGGCTTTGGTTACGTGCTCCGGTAACGCGCTGCGAGCTGCCCATTCCTGGGAGATGGCCTTGACCTGAGCCTCAGTGGGTACATCCCCGGTAATTAACAGCCAGAAGAGACCCTCTGGGAGCGGTTCAGCACCACCAGGTGCCTTTGGCAACAATTTTTGGCACTCGGGGATGGACTTGCCACGGAACCTGATACCTTCTTCAGGGTCCAGCACGGACGGCTCCCAAACCAAACCTTTGATGCCACGCATACCACCGTACATCTAGAAGAGATTTACTCGTTAATATAATCGTGTCTTTCATTAATACAGCAATTGGTAACCTTTGTAGAAGGATTTTATGTGTATAATGTAACACATGAGTATTTTCATAGAACTTATAAAATAATTTGAATGAACCTCCTGGGATGACGAAGCCGTAGATCTCATTGAGCTCTTTGTACATTTTTATGAATAATTTCTCGTCTTGTTGTCGAATGGTTAATAATTATTATATCGTGTGCAATTGCATTAATTTTACTCGTATGATATTTAATTTCCTCTTTCGTAACATCTGTCAAAAATGCACGATTATCGAAGGATTATTTAAATAAAACGATAAGCCACAATCGGTACGCAAACTTATATCACGATCGCATAACTCGTAAACCGTTATCGCGCACCAAAGCACGAGATATCGTAATACGCGAAAAATACGCGAGCGCTGAAAAATCATATCGTCGCATCGTGAATCAGGTTCAATATACATATCGAATGCGTACATATTCTACTCAAGGTTACCGATTTCTCAGAAAACTTTCCTCGATAGATTTCAAGACCGGCGATATCGATCTCGATGAATTTCTATCGTATCGATATATTTATTCGACTCTAAGAAGAACGTTTCGTAACAGGCATTTATGAAATTCGCTCTAAGCACGATAATTGAATTTCTTACCATGTCAACGGTAACTTCGCCCACTTTGGTCGAGCCATGTTGCTTGCGGAAGGCCTTGACACGTTCCTGCTCCTTGGGGATTTTCTCAGAGAGGACCTTCTTCAAATCGGTTGATGCGTCCGACAGCGATCGCATCAACACTATCGACGTGAGCTTCTGCTGCAAAATAAATCGAAAGTTAGAATTGAAAAATTTAATATTTTTGTATTATTTGATTTAAGAGTTTGTTCTGTCAAAAAATATTTTTTCAAAAGAGCGACTACCTTGATAAATCGTCGCGAAGGAAAAACAGAGACGAGAAAATTCGTAAGGTGACTTTTTCTTCTCGGAAAAATGATCTCCGACCTTCGAGGCACGTTTCTTCATCGCGATTGGCGTCATTCGTAATGAATTTTAAACGAGTCGGTACGGCACGGTTTTTGCGATATCTCATTAAATGGAATTAAGTGTCTGTATTGTCGTTGGTAGTTTTCCGAATTATCTCTTTAAGATCGAGCGCTTGGTATAGTGAAAAGCGAGCCCGACAGCGGCCACTGTCAATGTCGACGATAAAAGAGCCGCGCGTTATATTACGTAAAGAACTGTGCAAGAGAGACATCATTCTAGATACGTTTCGTGTTGCAGCGGCAAAATGACTTCCGTGCGTATGTTGCCATCAATCATTTTCAAGAACGTGGAAACCGGTGACTGTTAGTTGGGAATTGAAATGCAGTTTCAACACAGTGAACTTTTCAAAAAAAAATAATATCGTATCAAAGTTTGATTTTTACGAATATCGAACGAGAGTTACTTTGATTTTCTATTTGAAAAATTCTCTTAAATATATTATCAGTTAGTTAATTAGGATGTTTTTTTAGGAAATTGAGAAAATTCAAGTTCGACGCTCGGTTCTCTCTTTCTCGCGCTGTATCGTGCGAGTCATCGGGTGTCGGATGTAATCGCACGGCCTTAAGGTTAAGTTCAAGTTGTTCGGGGGTCAAAGAGAAGCGCGCGACACGCATCAGCGCGGAGAGGTGGTTAAACGATAACACGCGTGATCGGCGAGTGTCACGCGAGTGCGACTCCCTCTCGTTTTCGTCCCTTTTTTCGCGAATTAGCTGATCACGCGATTCCTATCTCGATTACGATCAATTTTCGTTCCGAGCGTATTTTCTTATCGTCATCAAAAGAAATCGAATGCCGAGCGGAAAAGTTGTTATCCGTAATTTTCTTATCAAAACTTATCATTCTGGATCTTAGATCTATCGTACGAGAATTTCCCCCAAAAAGGGAACGTGACGATTGGAAATGTGACGAGTAACGAGCGAGGTGAGGATCGAAGGTCGATTCGGCGTCCATCGGAACCCTTATCGTCGTTACAGCACGCGTCGAACGAGTGCTTCGTTTATTTTTCACTTCGATGTTTCACGTATTTTTAGAAGCAAAGGAAATGTGAAATCGAAGAAAAAATGCCCAGTCTCTCATTTGGATGATAATTTTAAGAATTTGTTTAAAAATAGTTTAAAAGGTTGGATTGAATTGTGAAAACGGTGCCAAGATCACGTGGCAATCTTGGCACGATGACCTTGAACTCCAAAAGGTGGATGCACGGAATTACAATTTCGCGTCAACAGCTGAGAAATTCGAGCTCTGATTTTCGAAATGGCTTATCGTACGAGTGGTGTCACGCGTTCTTTACCATCGAGCGAATTCAAACGGTAAATTTTCCATCAGCCTCGCTATCACCGAAGTCACGTGTTCGTTTATTCACGCACCTATTTCGTCCAGGATTCCCTTACTCGTGAATTTATAGCCGAATAGGAATTTCGATTGCGTTCTACCGACAATTTAAAATCCTCTTACATATCCGACTCAGTTTTTGAATAAAACTAACATTTCTCAATGAAGCTGCCAGTATAACATATACTTCTCAAAAAATTAAAGGTAAACTAGTTGATACAGTTTGCTTTTTGTGCCCTTATCGTAAAAATATCCTAATTGGCAAGTTATTCTTTTTTCACAAGCATTCCTCTAATATTTTGAAGTATACAATACAAATTTATTTTTTTTGTTTTCACCATTGAAATCTATAAATAAAATAACTGAAAAATAAAACATTGAGCATAACATAGTGGCTGGATAGAAGCCAGAGCTCGATGTCTAAAAATATTCCAAATAGTACATGTCTCGAATATAAAATTGTAACGTCAAGGTGTACAACGGCTAGATAAGATTACGAGTGTTATTCGTCGTAGGCGAGAAATAGCACGAGTGTCGAATGATGGGGAATCGAAAACTGGTAACAGTATCGAACGAGTAACGCGATACGTCGATAGATATCGATGTCTTTAATCGTTCAACGACACAGGATATGCACCGGTTAATGTCTTGCTCGCGTGCAGTAATTCAATACGTTTAATTTTGTCGATTTTACAGATGAACTAGAGAGAAAAGAGAGAGAGAGAGATCGATCTAGAATTTTACAATTTCAAAGTTCAAATTATTTGTAAAAATCTTCCTAACAAATTTCTTTTGAGTCATTTTATTCATTATAAAAGATTCGTTTTAACAAAAAATCATTGGCTATAAACAGCATTCGACCAGGTAACAGTTACAGGCTAATAAATATGAATGCAATTCCGATGCATTTCCTTATCGATTGCAGCGCTATCGCATTCTCACTCGCAACCTTAGAGCGCAAATTCTTCGCTCGTACGTCCGACGTGGAGTCGAAAGTAGAACGTTGACAAGCAAGACAAAACGGCATAGTCTACTTTTATAATTACTGATAATTCGACGGGGTGGATTAAAGTCCAATTCACGATGAACGCAGAAAACGTCGAAGGCATCGACGTGCACGCTCGAGTTCGTTGCAGTTTAACCTGCGATACGTATCTCGAAAAAGAAACCGTACAAAAATATAATGGCACAGTCGGACAAGGTCGTGACCCTGCGGCGAGTCAAAGGGTCAAAGTTTTCCGTGGAGGGAGAGAACGATGCCGATGATGTACGCGTCATCTGGGTTAACCAGTACGCGTGTAAACGTCATGGCTAGATCACGCGATACCGCGGAGCGTACGAGTTTCTTCGCGTAGGCAGAAGAAAAGCGAAATAATCGACTTCCCGATCGATGAACGTGACCTTGACACGACCCACGCATCGACAGGTGAAGATTCGAGAAAACCGTCACAGCGAGCGAAGAAAGCGAAAATCGAGCGATTACGTATTCGAACGCATCGTCACGGTGCACTCGTACGACCGGAATGCTAATGATCATATGCGTATAAGTAACGTAATACACGTTTGACGTATTCCAGGTCGTTTTTGCGAGTCAAACCAAAACTTCCAAATTTTGCGAAACTTAACTGATCTAAAAATGAAAATTTCATCTAATATTTAATGTAGTGCGAGAATTCATTTATCTTGGTTCAAAGTTGGTCATTAATTTGATTTTACGAGTTCCAGAAGTTGATGGGTCGAATTCGTTTGGCCTTCGCGATCTCTTGTAGAGGATGAGAAGAAATAGAGAAAGAGAGAGATGGGAGAGAAAAATTATCGCTCTCGGTAGGCGCCGATTCCTGATCTGACGTCACGACTCACTTTTGCACCGTGACACTCGGTACACGCCCCCGTTTTTCATTGTTATGTCTGTTTGAACGTTATCGCAGTCTTCTCTCTACACGTCGGATAGAAGCTTATTGCCCGAGTGATTATCTCGAGCGCAAATTTCTCTCTCGCTCTCTCGCCCTTGACTAAGAGTGAATTTCTCGAATTTGGACTTTGAAATGGGGTTCTGGGTTCGTGACCTCGAAATCGGTTTTCGACTTGTCAATATATCGGCCAAGCGAAAAATAATGACCAATCGAGAAAAAATAGTTCGTGCATCCAATTTCTTTGAAAGTTTCAAAATTCTTGTCATCTAAAAATTTTTGTTTCTTGCATTTTGTCTTTAAATTTTATCTATTGTCAATGTTTCCAGAGACAGGGTGAAAAATTATCTATGTAGAGTAATAATTTCAGTATTTGGTAAACTCGAGATCGAACGAGTAAACTATCTAAATATTCGGAGGGGAGTGTCATCGCAGCGAGACAACAATGTACGAAACTTATCGCAATCCCGGCCAAGTGCATCGGCGTTATCAATGGACTTTGGGTACAATTGCAATTTTCGCGCTCTCGCTGGCACGCGACAGGTCAGTTATACGTATCGCTGTAGCTAATTATTATTCACAGAACGGACCAGAGGTTGGTTACGTAATGGTCACCGAAAGAGAAGTAACGAAAACGAAAAAAAAATACTTGAAATAAAATAGAAGAATTTTATCTGCAGTTCGGTGCCCCTATCGAGACGTGTAAAACGTGGCGAGAACTGGTTTGCAAAATCCGGACCTCGGACGAAATCCTACCGACCGGTAAAACTGGAACATTATTCATGAATCTTCCGCGTTTGAAAGAGAGAGACAGAAATTTATAACTGTAAACCGAAAAGATAAAAAAAAATTCTCAACGGTGAAAGCTATTAACCTTCGGCTTATTTTTTTTCTCTCGTCGGCGTCTCTTGAATGGAATTATCAGGTGAATAATCGTATGCTCGATCGGCGAGAAAGAAAAATAAAATAAGAGCGGTATTTCCTCGATCGAAAGCGGATCGTCTCGCTTGACGCGTTTCGCGTTACGTCAATTGGTTAATTACGTTCGAGATAAGAGCGTGGATCCTCGATCTCGTGCGATACGGGTGAGCGGATTGTGCGAACGAGAAGGACGGCGATAGCGCGCGAGATAAACGAGGAGGCAGACTTTGTCACGAAGCGCGGACGTGCGAGACGCACGCGCGTGCTTAAGCGTGCGTCCGAGGACGAGCGTGCGAATCCGAAACGTAACCATGCGACGATAATCGCGGAGTGGGGATTTACCGTCGAATTACGCAATGAAATTGTTCGAAAGAGCAAGCGAGACATTTGGAAAGAAAAAGAGAGAGTGCTCGACGAAGGGCACGAGTACACGCCCATATGCAATCATCCAATTCTCGCACCGAGCCAAACACTCAAACGAAAATTGTCAATGGGCACGCGTCTAGTAAGATCCCCCTTCCCCTAAGTATCAATCAACGCGTGAACTAAAGCCAATTGGTCCTTCTTAATAACCTTCTTATTACTAACCGGTAAGAACTGCTCTTTCTCATTATTACGAACGTATATCAATTTTCACAAGCATGCACGCATTGCGCGCATCTACGATTGCACGTTCGTATAGTTTTGTTCATATATCAGGATTTGATATGCTAACATCACAGACAGGGACATCTTATATTGAGATAATTGTCACCTCGCATTTGTAGAGATTTGTCATAACCAGGTAGTGATAATACTATCGAAATCTTTATATTATACAAATGAAACAATGCCGAGATACTCTTATTATATGACAAAACTGGATAAGTAGGTTTCACTCTGCAAATATGACACAATTATCGCCAGACGAAGTGATATTTTATTGACAGTAGGATCTCATTTAATTTATGTTGATCACGTCATTGACTGTCTCCTATCGTAATTTGCTCAGTGATTTCAGACGAGATATTAACAACTAAGTGATTTTCGAGAGAATCTGATCGCTTCTCAAATTAGCATTATGAATTTGCTTTAAGAGTATAAAAAAATGATTGCTCTCGAATAAAATGATCTTAATTATGAAGCTCTTTAATTTTTGGATGTTATATAAAACAAATACTTGTCCCACTTATTGTATTTAAAGGTGACTCAAAGTCTCTAAGATCATCTGTTTTCGAAACCAATACTCCTACTCTACTCGACAACCCATATTTTCATCGCACCTCTAATTTTGTTCGTGTCGATCGACGAAAATCAGCAAGGTCGTGTAAGATTATTCGGGTAGCTGGATCGAAAGTTGCCCTAAAACTTTCAATTCATATAAATCGATAGACGAATTTCCCTGCTTTCTACAAACCTCGAGTAAGAACGAAAAACGTTCCAAAACAAAAGCGGTTACGCGATCGAAAGGTCACTGAGTGAGGTTCGACAGAAGGCATTAGGTAATGAACGCGAGCCGTTTATACACGAGCGAGGTAACGCAATTTTCGAAGTTGCCAAGTGTACCGACGAATACAAATTAAACCGACTCGTGAATATTTGTTCTCCTTCGATTCGCGGACGGGACAGAATACGATTTGCCGAGTTAAGATCAATAAAGATGATCCTCGAGAGGAGTCGCGTTTGCATCGCGATGAACGTCCGATTGAATAATTCGATTGAGTCTGACACTTGCGACTCTGCCATCTCTCCCTCTCTCTCTCTCTCTCTCTCTCTCTCTCGTTCTCTCGTTCTCTAGTGCAAGTTCTATTCGACATTCGTGTCAGGATGTTTGACGTTTCGGTCGAACGTGTCGAAGCAGGTGCCATCAGGGTCGAATTCTGACCGTCGCCTGATCAAATGGATCACGAGAGCGGGACAGATTTTTGACCTCAAATAGACTTCTAAAATTAGCGTCACTTGCCAAATCACTACCACAAACTTTTCAATAGGCATCTGTTTCGATCGCCCCCTCTCCTTCGCTCATTCACATTAGAATCCGAATCAAGACCAATATTGAACCAGATTTAAGAAATCGAGAAATATTTTAGCTTCGCCAAAAAATGATCCGTAACAGTATTCAAACTAATTTATTACGTGCAACGATAAATACGTATTTAATTTTCTGCGAATGTTCGAAATTATGTAATGCCTCGTGTGCGTGCACCAGCGAGATAATTAGAAGCGCTAACGTTATGATATCTCAATGCACGCGAGTATATTGCGCTCTCGGTTATACAGCGCATTCGGATTTACACGAGACTCGATTATTTTTAGGATTCTAAAACTCGGCCAGATTCTACGTTCCGTTATACCAGAAACTATTATCTCCTAGCTCAAAATTTTCCCTAAAAACTAAAACTAGTTGTCAGTCATCGAAATGCAATGCATATCGATTAGATGCAGCCTCAAGTTCATACGTGTGCAATGTAACCGCCGAAAGGCATTACATAACAATTACAAGTTTGAATTCGTGAACGTCACGCGGTGTTTCCCACTCGGCATAGAATCTCTACAATATCGAATAACGTCGATAGGCAGGTATTCCTCTCTCCCATCTCTCTCTTTCTTTCTGGCTTTGCAGTGAATTCTAAGAAACCCGAAGAGGGGAAAAAACCTAACGACGTCATCACGTTGCGTACGGTCACCTGTGCAGGTAAAAGTACCGCTAAGCGCCCACGTAACGCTCAATGAATCTGCTTTGCATTCTCGTCTCTTCCCATCGAGATTGTCGTTCTCTGGGAAACCCCGCGACTTCTTTACGCGAAGAGAGAAAAAAAAAGAGAAGAGGGTTAGTAGGCGCGGGCGGTCGATAAACGACGAGTGCTCTATACACGCGCCCTTAGAGCGGCCTGATTTAGCGTCCTAGCGAATACGCCGACACGAAAACACACATGAGCCACATAAGCACACATACACACTCATACGCGTCTATTATCTGTCACGAATATCCTGTAATAGAAAAAATTTCTCTGCAGTGCGAAAAAAGTGCGATACGAGGAAGAGCTCGAATTCCCTGTAACGTTTCGACGTTAGCACCGGTCGCAACGTGTTCGAATTGCCCCACTGCTCGAACAAAAGCCCTTCCGTTTTTTCTCGCGTTTCGTGAAAATTCCAGAGTCGACAATACCGTAATTTACGTAAAACTGTAAGTTTTTTCGTGATGTAAACTCACCTGCAATTCGAAACATCGTTTTGAATGAACCCGGAATAGTGCCATCGTTCTTGATTATTTCTTATTTTTTATCCTCGCGAACGGATCCTTATCTGAACGGAGCTTCTCTCACTCTGGACGATCTTCGTTACCGACGAGAACGAACTCGACCCGACGACTATCGATGTCTAGTCTCTATCCAAGCACGCGGTGCTCTGGCGCCCAACTCGGCTGACCTCGGTGGGCCCTCGCGGAATCAGAGATTCCGTTTCGTCGTCGTGCCACATGTCGAGCACGCCTGCGCGCGAGAGGTTCGAAAGCCTCCC
This sequence comes from Goniozus legneri, assembly GCA_003055095.1. Classification (NCBI taxonomy): domain Eukaryota; kingdom Metazoa; phylum Arthropoda; class Insecta; order Hymenoptera; family Bethylidae; genus Goniozus; species Goniozus legneri. Next base: position 82,765 of record NCVS01000490.1, on the reverse strand, counting down.
CTCGGTTCGAGTATCGAGGTTTATGATAAACCGATTGGTTCCATAAAACGCTGCTTTATTGGACGAGAGCCGTAATTGGTCCCATCGCACGCGCGGGTTTTTCAAATTTGTATTTTTTTCCAACTCATCTAGTGCAGAGATAGGAAATGAGAAATTGTTAGTTAATTTTCATTTCTAATCGTAATATTGAAATTTAATTTCAAAGTATTTATTGTAATAGCCTTACAAATGATATGTTTTTTTATTTAATTTTTGAAAGTCTACTTCGGATATCGTGTCCAGTAGTAAAGGAAAACTATAAAATAATACACAATATGTACTATAGATACTTTTCTTGTTAGTTGTTCAATTGTATTCTTACCTGTTTAATGTGAATATGTGAAATCCGTGTGATGCTTTATTTTCGATTATATCTTCGATTGAATCGACCGCATGTTTTATTCCGTAGGCACGTACTGCGTCGTCATTATCCGATATATCATTCAAATCGGTCAATATTCGCGGAGGTATATTTATCTTGCAAATATTGGTCATATTTGTTAAACTACGGAAGTTTAGAAATGGAAAAATTCCAGGAATTATGGGAACATTGATTCCCACTTGTCTGCAGTCTTTTACGAATTTTATGAAAATTTGAGAATCGAAAAATATTTGTGATATTATAAAATCGGCTCCAGCGTCAACCTATGTAAAAGAATGTTCATTAAAACATTTAATTTTAATAGCAAAACAGTTCTTTTATGCGAAGAATTTACTTTTTTCTTTAAGTAATATAAATCTTGTTCTTTGGACACAGAAGCCGGATGCGTTTCAGGATAACCGGCAACGCAAATTGAAAAAGTTGAACCATAGTTAGATCTTATAAATTTGACCAAGTCGCATGCATATATAAAATCTCCATCTTCTTTGGTCGATAAATCTATTAGAAGATAATTAGGTTTGTTTTTAAAGTAACCTAAACTTTAATTGATAGTATTTCTTACCCCCTTGTAACACAAAAATATTTACTATTTTATTTTGCAAAGCTTGGTTGCAAATATCGATAATTTCGCTCTTCTTCAATCCCTTTGCTGCTAAATGCATTAGCGTGTTAGATGGAAAATTCTTAATTAATTTGAATGGTGTATCGTTAATAGTTCTGATACCGTGCCACGTTAATGCATAGAACAAAGGTGCGTGTATTCCGATGTTTTTGAAAAATCTAATAATTTTTTGCGTTAATAAAATTTTTATTAGTTTGATTGAATAATGTTGTTCATCATTCACAAACCTTTGGTAAATTGTCTCGTGTTTCATATTTGGATATAATTCAACGCCGTAAAATACTTTATTTTTTTGTCTCGCGCCTTCAATGAGTTGAATTATATTTTTGATTTCCGATAGGTTGTACTTCCGTTTCAACATTTTTGAAATATTTTCATTTATGTCGAATTTACTATTTCGCTGAATAATCTGGCACTAAGAAAAAAAATCTGGATCAAATGAAATGATAATTATAAATTAAAATAGTAATAACAATTGAACTAAACAGAACATTAAATTGAATAGGATGACAAAATACATATGTATGGATATCATAAATTATATTTTTTATAACAACTTTGTGTTATCTTGTACTTTTTGGCAAATACAACATTTTACAAACTTCGGTTATTGGTATATCTGAAACAGGTGGAATGCCACCTGCTACTGTGACAACTCTTGGTTGTGCATATTTATCGGTTATAGTTCTAATATCGTCGATATCAGGAGTCATTAACATATTTATAGCTGGATAAATGACAAAAGCAAACATAGCTAAAGCAGTTAAAACCCAAATTGGAATTGCTACTGCCCAATACTTCATAGGCCAGTATGATAAACCAAAATAGTCGCTTAATATTTCATTAGGAATTATGGCCCATATTAAATACAATAACAAACCTATATTAGATCCTATATACAGAGCGTATCCATACACGGATCTTGGACCATAAGGTGCCGGAGTATGCTCCATTTTATTATTAGATATTTTTAAAAAATATATTGTCTCGAATTTCAGTTATAATAGTCATACTGCGTACTTGGGGGACCAAACTGTTCCATAGTTTCAGTGACCAATATAAGACTATCAAAAAAAGCGGTAACCCCAACACGTACCTTTCTTGCTTCTGTTCCAACAAATGACCTAAATGCAAACAGTAATAAATCGTAAAACAAAAGTATATATTGCAATAATTTTGTGATATAAATACTTACGCTTTGAGTATATTGTTGTCTAATTTTAATTCTTTCTTTACACCGCTTCTGGATGGTTCACTATCAACTCGTAGTACTTGATATGCCACTTCAGCCTCTCTTGCAGTGGAAAATGGAATATTTAAATTTCTGCTTTATGTTAAAGTTTATAATATGAATATTTATAAAGTATTTGTTTTTAAATCAGTTGTCATTAAAAGGATACACATTTAAATCACTCATGTCTGAATCGCACATGTATGAAATTTGAAAATTTTAATAAAGAGGTTAACGTAACCATTTAATTCCTACGATTCCTACTTTTATTATATTCACTTGACCGGCGCATTAAGGCGCCATCTTATATACGAATTTAACGCGATATGAAGTATCTGGCTGTGTAAATAGATTTTTATAGATAATTGAAGAAAATGCAACAACTTCATTTTCACTACAAGCATAATATTCGCTTTCAAATTTATAAATACTCAGTTTTCAGCGTTCAACAGTCAATGCCTCTTAGCTATAGAAAATTATTTCGAGATTTATGACTATACTGATTGTAACATCAATCTTTTAATTCACTCTCTTGTGTATTCATCAGGAAAGATGAATATATATTTATTTTCTAATAATCATTAAAAATTCAATAATGTTTAAATATATACCGGAACATAATTACAGTTACCTGTTATTTTTTAAAACATGAATACCACCTCAACCGTTACTAAAAATTTGAATACCGCGGTTAAGATGGTGATAGCGCCCCGGTGCGCCAATGCAACTAAACCGTGCATAACACGCATTCACTTCTGTCATTGAAAATCGTATCGAAAAGAAGTAATTATGGCGTAAATAATATTCAAATTATTTACACGATAAGAAGTTTATCAGAAACATGGAATTAGTTTAACATGTTAGTATCTAGATGTAAAATTTACCTGTAAACCATGAAATTTTTGTCTGATTAATTTCACTAATTATATCGTTAAATGTGTTATACAGATAAAATGAAATTATGAGCTGGTTCGATGCCACTGGGTTTGCCACATTGGCTATATCTGCTCTCAAAGAGGCGCAGAAAACAATTGACAAAGCTCTAGATATCAAAGAGGAAGAACAGAAAGCACAGCAAAAATCGACCGACGAAACAGCTGATTTTTTCGCTACTTGGGGATTGAAAAATGAAGAAGAAAACAACCAACAAGAAACGTCATCAAATCAAAAAGTGCAAAGTAATAGCAGTGTATGGGGTAGTTTTACTGGATCGTTTTTCGAGAGTCCAAAGATAGATTCAAGTGAAAAACATGGAGAATCGTCAAAGAATGTCAAACTTTCATCTTCGTTGGAAAATAGATCAGTTAACAAACAGTATGAAGGTAAAATTACATCATCGTTGTCTCTTCCAGAAGGTTTTATGGGTAAAAAATCAATAGAAGAAGAAAATGTGGAAAAAAATTCTGCTTCCAAAGAGATTGTTAAAGTCAAGGGATCAAATGACAACTATAAAGTTGGTAATGACAATGTCAATGATGATTTGCTTGAAAAATCGTCTGATCAATCAGAAACTATCACTAGAACTGAACCATTTGAAGAAGATACAACTAAACAAACCAACTTTGAAAGCAATAAGAAGAATGATAACAGTTTACCATGTATCACCGAATCTTTAATTAAAAGTAGTAGTGATGGAGATATTCAAACTGATAATGAATCAAATCATTCCAATGATTATACAGATGCCAACAATCAATTATTGAATGTAGCTAAAGACTCATTGTATTTATTCCCTGCAGTTAATAAAAAGAGTTTTGAGAGTGTTGAAACTCTTGGATCTAGATCAAATACTGATTGTACAACTACTCCAGAATCTGATATCAATTCAGTTAGTGATTGTACAAGTCCATCAACTATGGGTCCTAAATTGAATTCAGAATCAGTAGAAATATTACCAGATAGTTTAGTAACTTCTCCAAGTTCAGTAGAAATTTTGAACGATTGGAAAAGTGATAGTGGTTCATATATGTCTCCTATTGAAGGAAAGCAATCAGAATCATCAAATGTAATAGAAAGAAATGAATTACTAACTCCTAGCATTGATGAAAGTGAAGTAATTCATCAGAAGGATCCTGACGAAATACAGCCATCTTCATCTGATATTTCTCCATATGAATCTCCAATGGAAGAAGTAAAGTTATCTAACTATGAATCAACCAGTGAAACATCTACAAACACATCTTCTTTAATTCAAACAAAATCTTCACTGGTACCAGATGTATCTAAAATTTCACCAGAGAGCGTTGAAGTAATACCCGATGCAGATGAATTGGATGAAATTAGCATAGCTGAGGATTCTTATACTTCAGCATCTGAAATTACTGTTATGACGGTAATGGAAACATTTCAGCAAGCAGATCAAAATAAAAATAAATCTGAACAGAGTGACATAAATATGAAAATTCATGAAAAAACTAGTGACAATAAGCAAATTTTAACAAAATCTAATAACGAAACCCAGTTAAATTTAAGCTCAGATTCATTAAAAGATAAACATAATTTTCACTTACCTCTAGGACCAATTACTATTCAACCAATTCGCAAATCTGATTTCATAGAATCATCTATGAATTTATCAGAATCTCATCTCTTTGATAAATTCTCAGGTACAATTGAGCCTCCTGATCCAGAGTTATATCCTGAGAAAGAACATGAACAGAAAATAGATAGTCATGAAGGAACAGATCAATATTTAATGTTAACAGATTCAAGTTGCGAAGGTACATTAATAGAAAGTAGCTCTGAAGATAATACAACATTAATTTGCACTGTTGAACCAAAAATTGTGGATACTCCTCTAACTACCAGTTCATATGTAAAGAATATGCTAGCAGATGCAATGGTTGAGAAAAGTGAACTAACAGATGTTGAAAGACATGTTAATGAGATACCACGAGAAGCATCTCCAATTTCATCAGAAAGGTAAGTAATTTTTATTGTATTAAATTTCTCTGGTACTAATTTCACTATTATGATTATACATTAGCCGCTCGGATTTGGTAAAAATTGGATCGGATCAAACAAGTGGACATACTAGTGGAGATGAGTTGGAAACAACAACATCTAGTGATATAGAAATAATATCCAGGTATAGTTGCATAATATTATTAGCAATATAATAATTTAATTAAGGAATTCACGTTTTGAATTCATTTACAGTCCAAATGGAGATTCAAGTTCAACACAATCTCGTCAAAGTCCAGCAAAATTACTCCAAACAAAAAGTGCAGACTTATTAACAAAAACATTGAAAATTCGAGGACATTCACGAGAACTGAGTGAAATTAGTATAGGATCAGATGATACAAATTTAGAAATAGAAAAACTATTAAAGCGTATACAAGAAATGACAGAAATATTAGAGGCTAGAGAATCAAAGTTAATAGATGTTAGTAGAATGAATATGGAATTAAATGAGCAGAATAATAGTTTAAAAAAGTAAGACAACCTGCATGATTCAAAGTATAATTTTTCATTAATGTTAAATAATCAATTAATGAAATATTTCATGTTTTCAGACAATTAGATTCCATTGAAAAACATGCGGAACAAAATCAGAATTTAACACAAATTACCGATGAGTATACTCAACGATTATCGGCTTTAGAAAAAAAATTTCAACAAGCTATCAGAGAAAGAGATTCAATGAGAAAAAATTTAGAACAATTGAAACTAGAAGCAGCTTCGCGATTATCATCTCAGGAAATATCTACAATAAATGCTGAAAAAGATGAAATAATCAAAGAATTGCGAGAAGAAGGAGAAAAATTGAGTAAACAGCAATTGCAACATAGTAACATTATTAAAAAATTACGACTCAAAGAGAAAGAAAACGATAATATGATAAAAAGTCAAAAGTAAGTTATTAGATTTATTTAAATTACACATTTATTGAAAAATGTGATTATTTTACTAGAGATCAAATTGAGGAACTAAATTCAGAACTTGAACGGCTTAAACGTTCTTTATATGCAAAAGAAGAAGTGGAACGAAGTCAGATTGAAGCAGTTCACACATTGACAGCTAAAACAAAGAAACAAGAAAAGGAAATATTATCTTTACAAGAAAATTTAGACAATGCTTTACATAAGATGGAAGCTTATAAACGCAGTTTAGATGCTGCAAAATCGTGAGTATTACGAAATGGTACATATATAAATGTGTACCATATACATATATTTCCATTTTTGATCATTTTTTTTTTTTTTATTATTTAGGGAATTGAGTGAAACCAAAAAATGTTTAATAACTGCCGAGGAGGAATTAAAACAAGCTATAAATAATGCCGGAGAATCTTGTCAACTATCAGCTCAAGTTCAAGATTTGAAAATGAAAATACGTCAAAATGAAGAGGCTCACGTAAAGTAATTAAATTATAAATGTTAACGACAAACATATTTTTATCAATTTCATTCGAATGTTGCTTTTTTTTTATGAATTACAGAAGAGAAGAAGCTCTTAAACATGAAAATACTGAGTTACTGAAAATGTTGGAAGCTGCAGAAGCAAGGAGTGAACAGTTGTCGGAATCGGTTTCTCAGTCAACAAAACCATTACTCAGGCAATTAGAACAACTTCAAGCTAATTTGTTACATAAAACAAATAATTTTATGAAACAAGAAAAACAGTTATCAGAAAAGAATATGGACTTGCAAACGAAATTAGAAAATTTAATCGAAGTAGATCGTGCGTTAAAAACAGAAAATGTCGACTTAAAATCCAAACTTTCTCAATTAGAAGTTAAATGTAATGCAAAGGAATCAGAAAGACAAAAGTTGCAAGAAAGCTGTGCAAAGTTAACAGCTGAAAATGAAAAGTTGATTGAAGATAATAAAAGGTAAAATTATACACACATTACATTGAAGATCAATTAAACATTGTTCTTGTAAATGAAATTCCTATTTCAGGTATCAACAAATAATAGAAACATTAGAGCAAACTCACACTAACCAAGTAAAAGAACTAAAAAGAGAAATAAATTCATTAGAAAATAAACTAGCCATTGAAAAGGCTGCTACAGATGCAGAAAAAAGGAAAAATATAGCAATACTCGAACAGCAACAAAGTATCGACGAAGAAATACGACTTAGTCCTACGTTAAGTATTGGAAGAGATTCCATAAGTAGTATCGGCAGTGCGTGGCCTGCGGTATGTACCTTTTAATTTCACTTATATTCTATTTTAGAATAACAATTGAAAAATTGATTCATTTTTTTTATACGACGAAAAAATTTCAGTTTAACGAATCTACGTTTGACAACAATTCAGGACGATTTCCTCCAATGTATGAAAGTTTGCGTGCTTCTGGATCCAGCACATCTACGCTTGAAAATTTACAAGCTCAACTAAAACAACGAGATGGTAGGCTTTATTAACTATTTATTTATTGTGCTGTTAATATTGAATTGAACCAATAATTCCCTTCAGGTGAGATACAGCAACTTCAGTGGGAATTATCTCGAAAAAATATCGAAAAGGACGTTTTAAATACAGAGTTATCAACACTAACGTTGAAGATAGAAGAACTGAATACGAAAATTACAGAAATTCAAGCTATAAATAATAATCTTAGTGAAATACAAACACGGTATGATGCACTTCTACAAATGTATGGTGAAAAAGTTGAAGAGAATCAAGAACTTCGATTAGACTTAGAAGATGTTAAAGAAATGTATAAAACCCAAATTGATCAATTGATGAAAAAAGATACTTAATAAATTTCCAAATGGAAGTTAAATACGATGTGCAATATTACACCATAATTATTTTATATGGTGTAAAAAAACATGTAAATATTTTCACATTGCCTGACATACGTTTTCGTAATATGGCCTTATGCATATATACGTAATTTATTTAATAACTTTTTAGATAAAAAAAATTTAATATGATATATTCTGAAGAATATTACGGGAATTTGTTTATGAGTAAATCTATTGTTTAACAATAAGTATGTTTAAATCATAATTTAAACAATAATGAATTCCAAATTGTAAAATATTGCAATACTGTTCCGTTATTCTTATATTTGCTTTTTAACACTTCAAAAAATAGTGGAACTTTACAATTTTTTCTATTGAAAATCTAGAAAGATGTGATATATGATGTATTATATAATGTTTGAATATTGTAGAATAAAAAAGAATACCAATCTAATTAATTTGAACTCATTTATTTGTCTAAGTTTTCATTGCGATTCCCGTTACATTTAACCCGGTGATTACATAATCCGTATTAATAAAGCTCATTGCACTCGCAGAGTCGTCAGTCCTACAAAATAAATTATCGAAGTATTTTGGAGGTATAATAACGGTAGCGATTCTTGAACTATCAAAATAAAAAAAAATAATTCATAATATAAAATAAATTTGAATGATTTCTTAACGATAATTTAGCGATTGTTTTTAGCTGAGAATTAAATTATTATTAATTTGAATATGACAAATGACGTTTAATATTATGCCAATATAATTAATTATACCCATCGATTAGTATTGTTATTGATTTTAAGGTTAGAAAAATGATCAAATATTTACTATGAAAAATCATTATGAAAAGCCATTCCCAAAAATATCTGATATATCGTATGGGTATTTCAAATGAAATATACACCATATTTTAATAATATATCAATATGAAAGATATAATAGACAGACTTTTCTTTTTATGAAATTTAGAAAAACATGCTTTTTCATAAAATGAATGAAAATATTAAATGATTTTTAGATTATTGTTATTCTTTTATCTAACATTCTGAATGTATTTTCGAAACCAATGCTCTTCGATGCGTTTACTAGCAAATAATTACTTCTCTTAGGCAAATAAGCCTTATATTTGAATCTAATTATTCATTGTATATCAATTTTTCAACTAGTGGTTTAATTTGAATTCAACCAATAAAAAATTATACATATTTATTTAAACCCAAACGCAAAGATGATATTTATTTTTATAACAAATCTTAATTTAGTTATTTGTTGAATGAAACTTGTAAAAATGGTTTTCATTGGCATTTTAATATCATGTGTATATGAAATTACAACATCACGTATTTGATTAACTTGAGACGGACGAAAAGGTGTATTATTTTTATTACGAGAAAAATAAGAATAGAGGAAGATTCACTTCACTCATTTTCAAATTACTGAATTCTATTTCTTAGAAATTAATTTAGTGACAATGATAAAATTGAATGTAAATAATTTCAGAATATTTTTTTTACGATAAATGTAGATGCGGAAATTTTCATATAGATACCACATGGAAAATAATAAACTGAGAATATAATTTTTTGGTTAATATGTTCATTGAATCAAGAACTTTTATGAAGTATGTAGTTTGTCTCAATGTTAAATTCAATTACGTGTGTTAGATAGGTAGATTTAAATTAATTAAAATGTGACTCAATTGTAATATTCATATTCATGTTTACGTCTGATTTGTCACATTATTATGCAAAACATTTCAATACGTCCTATGAGCCCTCATTTTAAATATTGTAATCATCAATACTTTTATTTCTTCATGCTCATAGTCATCGTCATCATTCATCTTGAATTACTTCTTCCACGTTATGATACTCAAATTCCGATGGTCAGTATGTTCATTTTGTAAATATTGTATCCGTAAGACAGATTCTATGTTATTCCCAAATTTTTACTCGTTGTATCATTTTGTTTTTAAAATTAAATTTTTTGCGTTTGCCAAACACCTCCATTTATAACTTATTTTTTATTTAAAAACACCTGTTTTGACTGTTTTATTCGTTTTCTTTCACTGTTCAAAAATATTGTTTATTTTTTGACAGTATTCATGGATCAATCAAAACGTATTCCGATGTTGAAATTATAATTGTAGTCGTTTTGTAGCAAGAGTAAAACAAAATATATGATACTGAAGTTTCAGTAATAGCTCTTCTTGAGATAATCATAGAATCATAGCTCACTGCAGGAGCGTCACTGCCCATCGTTAATATCTTTGTTTGCAGCATTATGGAGCATCGCCAGCCTTGAGCTGCATTTATGTCGGCATTCTTTCAGGTATTATAGGAATCCTATACCTGACGAAGAGAAATCTGCCTCCACATTGTAGAGCTGTGTTCGGTACTAACAGGGGTACCATGTGAGACGAGAATAAGACCATAGACGCTTTCGCGCCAGTATTCATTTCTTCAAACCCATGGTGTCCAACCCTCGTATAAAAGGGCTAAATTGTCAGTACTCTGCGCCTCTCGTATCACATATTCCACTTGTTCGGCCGTTGTGTACTTACGCGTTGGACAGGGATCTCGTCCTTCTAATTTCATCCGCACACGGCGCCATACATTCAGTGCGTACGCATTTCTTTCTTGTACAGCTAAAAATTAAAAACAAAAAAATTAAAAACTTATTGATAAATTACTATAAACGATCATACCTTTTCCTGTTGTTGGATCTCTTGTCAGAGGAGCACCTTTCTTAGGACTCAGGGAAACGCTATCTTGCCTCAATAGTTTCGATTTCTTCTTCGATATACTGTCCTTTTCTGCATTTTTTGCGCATACTAGTTTTTTCTCATTTGCAAATTCAAGTAATTCGTTGTATAAAGAAGGTACGTTCATAGCAATACTTTCTAAATTATCTTTTATAACGACGCCCTTAGTGGGATCACAATCATCGGATTCTAAGTCTTTTACGACAGCGGATATATTTTCAGTGAATTCACGGTAAGTCGACAAGAACTTTTGCAACTCTACATTATTGTTTTGCTTAGCCATTGTTTTTAGAAGGATTCGAACATCGGACATTAGACGATGGTGATCAGCTAATATGTTCTGAAGGTATCCAACTCGTTCTCTTAAACAGTCCTGCGTATGTTGTAAAGTTTCTTGTTTGTCTTGTAACTTTTTCTGTGTATCTATTATCGCATCCGATATAATTTTTTCAGCTTGTTTGAGCCAATTTACATCAACGTTATTTTCAAGTTGTAATAATTCGACAAGACTTTCTTCTGTCATACTGACAGTTATCGTCATGTTAGTTCGTAAGATACAACTTTCTTCCCAATGTTTGATTAGTTTTATGAAATTAGAATCGTGTGTGATACTCTCGGATGTTCTAGTTCTTAAAGCTTCATAATGTAAAATAGAGTTACACGTGTTAATCACAACTGCAGCGAGATTGTGTTGACGTGTCAGCTTTTCACAAGAAGATAAAACTGCGTTATCAAAAGCAGACATCACTTCTCCCAATGCCGGATTAGCACCCGCAGCCCACTTCAAACGTTGAACAGCACTGGAAACTAGATTTTGTTGTTGTTCACGAGCTTCACAAACACGAGACTGTAAATTAGATAATGCTGCTGCTGTTTTTCGCAACTCCATCATAAACGTTGATCGATCTGAAAAATAAAAATATTACACAATAAGCATAAATAAAATATAGCAATTCGATTTCTACACAAATAACATACTTAGAGGATTCATTGGGTTTAAATTTGTACGAATTAATAGACTATCTTCATGCAACCAATGATGAGCTGTTAATTGTAGTTGTAGTCTTTGTACACTTGCTCTTGCAATTTCAACTCCTTGCTGAGCCAACCTGGCACTTTGTTTCCTTCTCCATGCACTCTCTAATGTACTACTTAAGACACTAGCTTGAGCTAGTACAGATCCAGAAAATAAGCCTCGTTTCAAACCCAAATCGACAATTTTCCTACATAATTCTTCGAGGGGTACTTTGCTTTCAGCGCCGATATCTCTTTGTTCAATCTCTGTTGTAACATTTAGACCCATTCTTTGAAGTAAGAAACACAATGCAATAGCAAGGGTTTGCGATGTAACACCCAGTAATTGTCTCGAAACATAATCCGCGGTAAAGGTTTTAATCAATTTATTCAATCTCTCATCATCATAAACATTAGCTATACCACCTCTAAAAGCCGTAGCAATATCTCTGCACATCATGAAAAATTCTTGAATCGTGTGTAATCGTTTGATTAAAAATATGTCTTCGAGAACTTGTCGAACTGCTTTATTGAAAATGGGTGTTGCCATTTCTTTTGCTTCTCTGATTTGATCGATCTTCCTCCAACTGGGTGGTATATCCAAAGTACTTAATGTAGCCACAAGAATATTGCCTTCCATCTGGAGCTTCTCGAACAAGCCGTTAAAACCCATCAATAGCATTTGCCCTGGAGTCAATGTTTCTTCTTGTGTATGTTCTTGAACCTCAGCTGGACGAGATAATAGGGCCTCAAACCGTAACCTCATGTTACTGACTAAGTTTTGTACTACTGTATGAGGACTTTCCATTTCCATTATTGTAAATCTTAAATGCATTTCTAACTGTCCAATAATTTCTAAAAGTGGTAATCCTGTAGACATTATTATTTCATTTAATTCATTAATCATGTGTACTACTGTTGGTTCTTCGGTAATAATAGTTTTCATTGCTTCCGGCAATATAATAGTGTGAAAATTGTAATTGAGCTCTTGAAGTCCTTTGTAGATACAATCGGCACTTTTTAAGCATTTCAAAATTACAGGTATTTTTGGATCGTTGTTTGATTTATGGTTTTCTGGAATAAGGGTTATGAGTTCAGAAATCAATGACGACATGAGACGCATTTCGTCTAAGAACCAATCTCCTTCTCTTGATGTAAGGTCCACTAAACAATCTCCAGCGCATTTGGCCGCGCCTTCCATCATTAAATATCGTTTATTCAATGCACAAAGTGCTGTGATATTCACACATTCTAAAGCTCGTTCAGCACCCTTCTCACGTCTCAAAAATCCATTTATTTGAACTTTCGACTCCGCATAAGCCTTTTCTATTCTTGCTAAAGATTCCGGTAATCCCTCCGAAATCATCCTTTCATAAGCCTTTTTGTATCTTTCATTTGAATCATTCATAATTGCTTGCATTTGGATAGAGAATGTAACTATTTGTTGCACCGCCGCTGGTTTTGTATTCAGTGGATCGAAATTGGATTCAAACTGTGCCAATACTTCGTGACAAGTTTCAACAGTTTCTGAAGCTAGCATTTTACTCGCCCATATATGATAAAGTACTGTTCGATGTTGTAATAAAATACTCATAGGGTATAAGCTGCATATTGCTGAATATTGATTGAGAAGATCTAAGCAATTTCGTATTAATATAGACTGCTGTGATGCCAATTGCGTCAATTCGTTTTCTGACTGTTCGCACTGAAGTATCATCTGACTTTGTCCAGCATTTTGTAAAAATTCTTTAACAAGATCAAAAACAACGTGATCATCTTGATTTGCTGACGAACCAAGTTCTGTGAGCCATTGGCTCAACTGTGTTCCTCTAACAGTCGCGAGAGCAATCTAAAAGAGAAAAAATTATATAAAAGACAATCATTTTTAATCAATACTGAAAAAGAAACGATATGCTTACATTGTGCATATTAATTTGTTTTTCGCACTCTTCGATTTTTTCTTTCAATGCGGATCTAGCCTTCCCGTGAGCGTCTTTCGCTCGTTTATACGTATTGTAACGTTTTATAACAGAATATAAGGAATGATTTCGACCCATAGCTTGTGCTTCTTTAACTAATGCCAGCTGTTGATGGCGATCTTGGAGAGCATCTTGGCAATGTCGAGATGCTTCGATTGCTTCAATCCAGCAAGTTAAATGATGGCATAGTGCTGGTAACGCTTTCATCAGTTCATCTCTGTTAATGAACAAATATAACATTCAATTTTGTCTCAATGTACAGCAAAATTTCAAAACAAGAAAAATTTACCTGTTCGCGAGCCACTCGGCTCTCATTTCCGCTGTTCTTACTGCAAACATATCACGAGTAAGTTCTTGTTCCAGCTGTTTACGTCCAATTCCTGTACATCGTGCTCTAGCTTGACAAGCACCGTAACTAGCAATGCTATTATCAGCACCGGCACGCCAGTCTACTAATGGATCATAAACAAACGCTTCCAGCAAGGTGAGGAGTGTTTCTCTTCCTCTTCGCATTACTCTGAGAGTATGTTCGCACGCTGATCTGAATATTCCCTGCAATTTCATTTTCATAAATAAATGCTGAATGATACGACAAGATATTACGATATATTTTAATAATTCTGTCAGGAAAAGATAATATTATTATGAGAAACTACCAGATGGCTAGATAAGAGTTGGAGGATAGTCGAGAAAAATTTGTTTTGTTTTAAACAGTTAATAACTTTTACTTGTCGGGAGTGCATATATTAATTAAGAAAAAATGTCTAACCAAACAAAAGATTACTTTTTGATTAATCGTGAGAACATAATTTGGATACTTATAGAAATTGTTCTTTTTCTTTTGATAATTTTCAATAACGTTTTAACGATATTAGCAATTATGCTAAATCGCAAATTAAGAAGAATAACGTCTAATTATTTTGTAATTTGCCTCTCAATAACGGACTTTCTAGTCGGCATAAGCCTTCTTTACCATATCGCATTTTACATTAATAATACTTTAAATTATACAGAAATAACATGTATCTCGTGGTTCGTTATGGTTGGTTTTTCTTGTGCGGGAAGTATTTATAATCTGGTAGCCATTACTATAGATAGATACATTGCAATTGTACATCCATTAAAATATTCTCTACGTAGTACGAAACGAATTATTTTTTTAATATTAATATTTGGTTGGATATATGTGCTAAATATAACTATAGTTCCAATATATTGGAATTGCTTTGATACAGCTACCATATGCGAAATGCAAACTATTGTTCCAAGGTATATGTTATTATAATCTCTATCAAAGTGATAAGTAAAGAAAAAAGCTCCAATTTCATAAATTTGAATTTATTAATAGGTATTATATACTCGCGGTCATTATACCTTCTTTTCTTATGGCATGGGTAATAATAATTCTTCTTTATTGGAAAATTTGGAAAGAAACGTGTGAGCATATTAACCGTTTGAAAATTAATATCCCGACTTGTAATGAAATTAAAAATTACAAGAGCATAAAAGTATGTAAGTTGTGTAATTAATGTTGAATATTTTTCCTCAACGTATGAAATGTCAATTGAAAAAAACTATTTAATTACAGGTAATACTAATTGTTTTGGGATGCTTCTCATTATGTTGGCTTCCTTATTTGACAACAGTAATCATACAACCATCGAGTGAAAATGAATTTTTAATACGAACATTATATAGGGCAACGTCTTCATTAGCAATGTTCAATAGTGGTATTAATCCGATTATATACGCATGGAAAAATAAAACGTTTAGAATAGCTTTCTATAAACTCTTGAAACTCCAGTTTACAAATGAAAAGGAATATAAAAATCCAGAAAATAAAAACAAGTTGACAAATTCTCACTCACAATGTGAACAAAATGATAATATAAACAACAGATTATACATAATTTGTGAAAGTGAGGCAAACAAATCTCAAATGCTTGATACCATCATATTATAACTTACCTCAACTCCTGTTACTCCTAACGCCGCTTTGATATTTGGAGTCATTCTAAATGGAACTTTTTCGGGAACTCGTAGTGTTTTTCCCTTCTCGAAACATACATTGTAATCAATATGAACCACTTCACCAGTATTAAGATCAACTAATACGTTGTCTAAATGTCTATCTCCTAAACCGATGATATAACCAATTATAGACATTACTGCAACAGAGTAAGAATAATTTTTTGTTGCTTGCCACCAACTGCCTGCATTAATACTATTGCACCATATTTCTCTGTAATAATTAAAAAAGAAATTAATGAATAAAATGATTAATTAAATGTGAGAAATTTAATAAAATTGAACTAACTTAGCTAATAAATCTTTAGGTGTTTCTGCCATTAATTCTGATAAGACCTGTTTTAATACAGGAAGAGGCCATTCCTTTCTATTTTCTAATGCAATTCCTCTTTCTTTCAATAAAGGTGTTAACTTATTGTAAAATAGTTCAGATGGTCTCATTATGGTGCTGTTTCCACCTTTACTTATTTTAGCAGCTTCTCGCTGTTGCCATCTTTTATACAATACAAATAACGGCGTAACTCCGTCAACCCATTGGATCAAACCGGATCGTGGACCAAGTGGTATGACCGAGTAATGTCGCGCTCTATACATTTTCTTTGTATCGCTATTTTTCGACATCATAGTATTGCAAATATTCAAAAACTGCATTATTCTCTCATCTAGATGTAAATCTTCCAATCCTTTAAACAAATAAGTATAAACATGCCCATCGGATCCGTGGAACATGAGTTTTTTCGGTTTCGTTTTTGTTGGTAAAATTTGTACATTATTATCAACTGAGCGTATCGTTACAACTTTATTGTCAAAAGATGTAACACCCGGCATAGCAATACATGTATCCTTCAAGTTAGCTAGTACAGGACTGATGTCTGTCATCAATAGAGAATAAGATGGTCTCTTTTGTACTCGTTGAGCCAATTTAGCTTCTAATTGTTTGAGAGGTACACTAGCTAATTCTGTTCGCGATGGATTTTTTGGGGTCCTCAATCTATTTATCACTTCCTCAATAGCCGTTCCAAACTTCTCCTGGAAACTTTTTTCATGTGGTGTTTCTGCAGGAACAGACGTCATAGCCAGAAGATTCTCCAATATAAAAACAATTGGCTTCAATATTATTCGATGTTTTTCAGCGATTAGCTTGTCCTTTTCTTCTACAGAAAGCCACATGTTATTTTGTACCTTCTGAATTTCTTGTTCGAGTTGCTCGAATCTTTTTGTTATCTCAGTGTGATGTTGGCACAATGTTGCGAGCCACAACTCATCCCAAAGTAAGGTAATCCGACGTAATTCTCTCACTAAAACTTTTACCTGGCTTACAGAATTTTCTATTCTGCTCGAAAGACAGTCAACGAGCTGCAAAAAGCATGCATCCATGAAACCTTGATTTTCGTCCATAGTGGACACTTCGTTGTCTTCGTCAAAGTCTATATCTGTCGGTGAATTAAAATTGTCAGTTTTTTCAAAAATTATGTTACTGTATGACTTTTTCTGGCCAGACTCAGCTCCTACTACGGCAGGGAATGTGATCAAATGCGGAGAATTTTCGGCAACTCTGCACAAAAGTTCTGAAACTTGAGTTCGTACATATGATTCGGGATGGCTGAGTCTTGAAAACAGTTGAGGAATGATTTGCTTCCAGGGACCAGTTGGCGTTGTAGACAAACCCGATTCTAACACCGTTTGTAGTTCTAAAGCATGCTTGACTATTAAGCGAAGTAATCTCAACGTAGCAGTAATTGTATCACAAACGTTGCTTTCGTTATTTGCTAATTGTAGGTATTTGAAGTAAGCATTTGCAGACAATTCGTAATAAGAATATATTCTCTTTTGAGCTTGCCGCCAAATGTCAACCAACATACCTAGATGTTCACTGCTGGAATGATTCAAGATATGAACATTTCGTAATTGATTTTCAATCATTTCAGAAGTGTTTATATCATTAGTATCGATATCTCCTTCATCTTCGGGTATGGTTTTATTCTGGCTCAAGATAGAAAAAATAGTATTCAAGTCGGTTTCGGTAATGTCTATTGGCAACAGCGATTGTATGTTCATTCTATCCATATCAGTTAGTTGACCAGAATTGGAATTATCGATGATCTTTCTTCCCCATTTATAGCACCAAGCTGCAAAACTAGCCCATGCAACTGGTAAATCGGGGCACTGATTGACACCAAGCTGCATTAATTTACCAATAATCATATCAGAAGAAGGAATTAATTCAATTGTCTCTCCAAACAATTTATCCATCAAACCATCGTTGTGTATAGCTTCGAATTTCAATAGCTCTTCTAGTTGCGGATTATCATTGACGTTAGCATCCTGCTGTATCCATTTTCCCAATGTGAGCAGAAGTTTTGTTCCCGTATCTCGTAAATCTGCAGATTGTTGGCCACTAACAATTGTTTGAGAAATTCCTAATGCTGTCACGCTACATACTTTCATTGCTTCGTCGACACTATCCATACGATATAACAATTTTGATAACTCTTTATACGCACGCATATTATTTTTAGACCATTCTACAACTGAAGAATTTTTCAACGTGCTTTCTACAATTTCATTAAAATCGTTCGTTTCTCGATCATTTATTATCAAAAAGTTCTTATCTGATTTGAAGTACTTTATCATTTCACGTTTTGCTAAATTAAAATTACCTTCTCTTCTTGCACTTCTGACAACATGTAATCTGAGACTGGCAACTTCTTCAGAGTCAACTTGACTTGTTTTGTCGAAATAGCTTAACCACCATAAAATTTGTGTTAGAGTATTGGAATTAAGACTATTAATTTTATCTGTTTTATATAATTGGAAAATATTCGATTTTTTACCCAGAAGTAGATTCTTTAAACCAGTTGCAATATACTGAACTAAAATGGAGTTACTTAGATACTCGGAAGGTACATTTCGCAAGCCTTCTTCCATCATTTTAGCAGCAATCTTATGACAACGTATTACATCTTCATTATATGAGTCTTTGGATTCACTTATACGTATTTTGAATGCAATATTGTGCAATGTATTTGAACATTCAACTAATGTTTTACAACTCCAATTTGTTTTATTGCCTTCGTTTAATAAATTCCAGTCGGAAAGTTCATCTAAGGCAATTTCGCTGCCATTTTCAAAGTTCCTTAAGCACCTTGCTTGTTTATATTCAATGTTTTCAATCATTTGCTTTTTCAAACAAATATTCTTTTCTTGCGATAGAATATCATTCTCTTGCATTTTCCACAATTCTAAATTATCCCAGTCTGTAACATTGCTTAAACATTTGGAAAGATGCTGCATACAAAATGCTATAACTTGAGTATCACCTTCTGTTTTAGATATTTTAGATTCGTCATCTGTTTTTAAATTGAAATAGTCGTCAACGATTTGTTGATATATTATTGCAGCAGCTTCATAATGACAAGCAGATTCTTCAATAGCTGCTTTCAACCATAAAAATTTCCTATCTTTTTCTTTGCAAAATACATAAAGTCCCTGAAGTGCTTCTGCTTCGCCTAACATAATCATAGCTTGTGCGGTACACAATACCGCTCTTTCGAATTCAATACCCTGAGTATTTTCGGTAGCACTCAAATCTTCCAAAAGTCGTTGTCCATTTCTCAAAGCGCTACTCGCTAAACCTGAATGTAAAGATACGACGCATAGAGCTAGTCGTATACGATTTAGCCATTCTTTACAAGTCGACTTATTTGTGTGGAAGAACGTTCGCACAGGTTTGGGTAACGGTGTTAGTGCTATCGCACAACCCTCAGCCGCATTATGTATTACCCTTTCTAAATGTTCTAAAAATTCTAAGAATAATCTTACACGAGTATGCTCGTGTAATAGATGATCCAGATTTCGCTTTTGTATTTTAACGTCTTCCGTTTTGTAAGAAATTTCACGCGCTAAGACCTTTAAAGCTCCTTCTATTGTAGTGAAAGTTTCTTGAGGTTTACCGAGCGAAGTGCGAAGTTTATTAGCAACGCAATGTTGGGCAGCCTCAAAACCACTCCAGAAAAATAGAAATGAGCAGTTTCCGAGTGCTAAATTCCGCATTTTGGCTACTGAACCATTTTCGCATCTGCAGAAAATTACATTTACAAATAAATCAGTAAATTATGAAGGAATAGTACGTATGAGAAAAAATTATGATAAATTCTTACACAGTGGGCCAGCATAATGTGAAAATTTCAGACAAATTGACAGTGTCCAGAAAATAATCTTGCAATAAAAATGCCATATACGTTTTGAAATGTTGCGCTTGCATCTCACCATTATTATTACCCCGCATATGGTGTCTCTGAGCCACTATTAATGACTCACTTAAATAATTATCTATTTCTTTCGATTTCTGAGAAAAATCAATGCGTTAATCACTTAATTTTTTAAAATAATATCATTAACCATTTACCTTTGTCTCTGATAATAACTGGCCATTATTTAGTTTTGGCATTGAAATATTAAGAGGTATACACATTAATAACTGTCCATACTTTTCTCTCACTTGCTTGTTCGATGATGTTAAATGTAATTTGATTAAATCAACGAGATTTAAATACATATCTTCTGGCCATATTACGTTTTTCGCATTCATTAGTATATCAAATATTACACAAACAGCGATGGAAATATCATGATTTGTAGTAGCGCCGCAATTAAGCAGACTTGCAATGATACTTTGGCATTCTTGAGTTTTACTTAATACTCTAAGATAATTTTCTGCTTGAATGAATATTTCATGTAACCAGTTCGACAAAAGAAGTAACGTCTGTTTTGATGTATTTTTCGTAAATGTTTTAGCAATTAAATTAAGTATGATTGACAAATGGCCACTAGTTGGTGATGTTGTAGGTACATCCAACGTTCCAGGAAACATATCCATTGGACGACAGGCTTTGGTTCCTGTTATCAAACTAGAGCTTGGTACAAAATGATTGTACCTAAAACGAATTACAAGACAATTAAATATTTATTGATAAGTAAAAAAAATAAGCAATTTTTACCTAGAACAATGTGCATACAATAAGTATAAAATACTATATTGTAAAAATGGGCTGGTCTGGGATAAGACCAGAGAATACGGTCTTAATTTGACAGCAAGAAGTTCAAGGATGCTTGGTTTTAATGCCCACATTCCTATGATTGAATTACTCGCATTGGCTTGAAAAAAATTTTATAATTAAAAACTCATCCAGAACAGAACCTCTTGAAATCGTTCAAAATTTTACCTATATCAGAAAGAGCTCGTAATATAAATGCAATTAGAGTTTCTGCATCTTTCTTTTCGTAAATTCTGCCTTGTAATGGGTTATCTACTACTAAATTATCAATATCATTCAAAATAAGTTTATAAACAATTTCTAAATCGGCCAAAATATATCTGTAAGATTCTTGAAGCAATGGTATATTTTTCAAACTCAAAAGACTTTGGTATACACCAAGACTCGCGTTTTGAATGTAAACTGAATTCCGAAATCTCAATTGAAGCAATACCGAATCGTGTCCTAGCAATTTATGAACTAAATCCATTGGTAAGTTTGCAGAAACTTCTTTAATAACCTTTGAAATGATGTTTAACGTTGATACAATTGTATCATCCCAAAACATATTGATTCTGCGTAACTGGAGATCAATAAATTTGTATAGAAGATCATGATTTTTTGTTACTCTACTTTGCAAGTAGCTGAGAAGTAGGAAAGCACATTCATTGGCTACTACTATTAATTCTTCTTTTTCTTCGGATAAGTCAATACCTTGCTTTGCTTTTAGTGTCATTGATTTGAGAACATTTTCCAACAATTGCTCTTTTTCATCTCGTGGAACAACATCATTGCAATCGACTTTGGAATTTTTCTTATTATTTTTATTCTTATTTAATAATTTTATCATATCTATTAATTCTTGATCTGTATATTCCTCTATGTTGAAATTCTTCAACATTTCATCACTTTGAGTTAATGTATTCATGTTCTTTATGCATTTTATCAATCCCTCAGTATTATTTAATGGTCCTTCGATATAATTTAACCATATTTCGTTATCGTCATCTAACTCAATGGCTTTTACTACAGTTTTTAACATTTTTGACAAGCAATCAGTTAAAAATGACCACTGAACGTTAGCAGTGAGGTTTGGATTTAAATGATCCGATATACTTTTCGTTACCGTATTGAAAACTGATATGAGTGATGTTATTCTGAGAATACATTCCTTAGGAGTTGGGGAAAGTTCATCATCAGGAGAACTTCTTCCTGAATCTGGTGACGTTAATTCTTCATCATAACTTTCCATATCTTCAAGAAATTGTCCTAATAAAGTTAATGTAAACTGTAAATCAGCTATCCAAAAAGATCGTAATTTTTGTAAGCTGCGGCTAGCATATGTTACAATTGGTTTCTGTTGCGTAGAATCGATATGCCATCCAACAAGTATATCAACAGTATCCCGAAAATGATTCGAGAATGTTTCTGGGTAAGATTCAATAATAAGTAATATAGCATCCACAGTTGCCATAAGCAAATCTGGTTTATCAACATTTTCCAGTGTTGTTTGCAATTGAGACATCATTGGCTGAAAAATACATATTTACATAATATCAATAAAAGGATTTTAATTGAAAGTTCTTTTTCAACAATTTTCTAACCATTGAGAAGTCTTTGAGTTTTGGAGATTCTGAATCCAATTTTAGTGTTTCAACAAATGATCTCATTAATAAACACTTAACATCATCTTTCCGCTCTACTGAATATTTGTTAAATATCCAATCCATGTATCTATTGTGTTAAAAAAAGAAAAATTTTTCACAATTCATGTTAGACAAGTTATAATATTTCCTGAGTATTACCTCTTAAATTCCTGATCAACAACATATCCAACTCGACCTAAACATTTTGTTACTTGTTGTTTTGCTTCAGTACCAACATTGGAATGCAGTACATCTAATAAATTTTCGCAGATTATCTCTAAACTCCGCCGTACATATCGTTGATTTTCTACTGCTGTTATAGCTTCTTGAACTTGTTTACAGAGAGTTATAAAATGATCAAAATCTTCTTCTCTGCATAATCTTCTTAAGAGTTTGGAAAGTCGAGAATCATCTATAAAGTTTATGTACAATTGATATTTAGAATAATAATTAAGTACAATGAATAATAATTATAGTGATTGACTATTGAATCATACCATTTATTCGTTTGTCATCATAATATTTGTTCTGCAAGTTTTCTTGATTTTTCAACGATTCTTGAAACTTGGGTCTGGATGATGAGTGATAGCTAGATTCGGACACAGCATCTCTATCACCCTGTGTTTTCTTAAAGGCCCTCCCACGCAGATTACCTCTGCCACGGTCTCCTGAACTACTTCCTCGAGCCATTCGAAATTCATTTCGTGGTACACCACCAACTCTACAAATTTACCATATTTTAATATCAAACTAATTGACGAATATAAAAATATACTAGAATGAAATTCAAATTAAATACCTAGGTTTAAACCTTGAAAAGTTGTGATCACCAGAGTAGTTGTGTGAATTTCTTGGACAGATAACTAGAGTTCCACGAGGAACGTTGTAGTCATTAACAGTATACCCACTCAAGATATTTGAGTCTTCTTTTTCGGTATTATTTCCTTGGTTACTGATTGTGAAATCTTCTGGAGTTTCAGAGTGTTTTGATCCACGTAGCTTAATGCCAGTATTAGAGTTCCCACAGCTATTCATCACATTACTCTACAAGTGGTCGTCATGACCCACGCTTAAAATGTGTTACTTCTACTTTTTTCTATAGATAACCTAAATTGAACATCAAATATTCACTATTTATAACTGCAACAAAATTGATGAAATTTTTTAAAGTTTAAAACAATGAGAAGAAAGTTTTTCATGTACTGTTCTATGGTAATGAAATAAGTTTATTATTTAGATTTGAATTTTGTCTTATAGAATTTGTTTCAATAATACCTGTAAAAATAATATATTTCTACATAGAGAATTATTAAATTAAATGAGAATGTATAAATATTACATAAATTGACTGATTATTTTGTAAAGCTGAATTTTTAATAGAATAAATATTCTCAACAATTGTTTATCAGCACTAGACTATTGTAATAAAAAATTACCATAACCAAACTTCCAACTCAAGGCTTGTGATTTCTATACATAACAACGATATTGGCGGTATTTATGACACTAAACAAAATTCAAAAAATGAAAAAAATTTTAAATTAAAGATAAAATGTATTTTTATTTGGGTAAACTTTATTTCGACAAAATTATAAGTGGTCAATATTTAAATGTTACCCACGTAATAGCAAAGTTATCACTTAAGTTACCTCTTATACAAGAAAATGTTTTCATAAAATCCAAAAATTATTGTGCAACTATTCGATTGAGAAAAGAAGTATTAAACGAAACGACATACGAGGTGCATGCCAGACTGTAGTAATTGCATACCAACGCATCTAAGTACATCTGAATACACACTACATAGAAAAAAGATTGCAATTTGTGCGTACATGTATTTTGTACGTTACAAAGTTTTGTTCGAAAAATATTGTGATAAAGTAAAAATGCTTACACGCTTATGCTTGAAACCCATGAAATCGTATTTCAGAACATATAACAATAATCGGGAGCACGAAAAGTTGACCACTTGTCTATTCTCTCTACTTTTCAATTGGCGTATAAAAGCTGTTTCGTATTAGTGGGACTACTGGTTTGGAGATCATGTCATGCTCTCGTCTTTACATGCCTACAAATGCATTTTATGTTGTTATGGTTTTCAAATTACTATAATTATTTATTTTTAATAATTCGTTATATATGCTTCGATAAATCCCAAAATCATTTTATTGAGAGTCAAAACCTAATTGTTGTGAATATCAATAAATAATAATTAAAGGTTTAAGGGAGGTATAAACTACTATAGAAATGAGCCACGAAATATTATCTACGATAGAGGGCGCGTGATATTCTTTTTTGAGTAGTCGTGTCCAATATGGCGTTCGTGCACTGAGCAATTTTTATTTGCAGGTAAGTTTTTAACAATTTTTCGATGTTACAAGCATTTTAAAAAGTGTCTTTTGTGCAAATGTAACGTTAAATGAACACCCACTCACGATATTCATTATAAAACCATAGTGAATCGGCAAACAATATACAAAAGTATACATTTCTTAAAAAATATGTGATTCGTGTCAAAACGGTACACCCTCAAGGTCTACGCAGCAGGTGTATTTTTGATAACAAATACTTATTCGAATGAAATGGACATGCTTTCATTGTTCAATTATTCTCATCGCGTACCATTTGCGATAGTACGAAACCTTACAGAATTTGAATAATGCAAAAATTCTACTTTTAAAAGCCAACATTAATGCAGTGATGAAAGTGTTTGTGTACATTTGGACGAATTGATAAACGATAACGATATATTATATATGTGTATAATTTCTCATTCTAATATAGTTTATTAAATTCATTTTATTACTATTTTCGATGAAATTAGTACAAGAACGAAATTCCGCATAAATTAATATGCTTGAATAATTAATAAATCGTAACAAAATATATCAAAATGGAAAATATTCATTAATTTTAAATGTTATAGGTAAAATAAATCATTAATATTCAGAAACTTAATTTGATCACATTGAATGTTATATATTCATTATCTGGGTAGTAATTGATTATAATTTTATAGGTTCTTTTTCCTGCTGACAATTGCAACTGGTATCTTTATCGAATAAAAGGATCTTTAAGTATATGAAAATAAACAATGTACAATGAACTACAGCAGAAATATGCCAGAGTGGCATCAGTATAATCCATCGCAATCTGGTATTAGTGAGATAACAGCTAATGCCCAAAATGTTAATACAAATCATTATGGATTTGTACCAAGTATTGGTCGTTCGACAATAAATGGACACGATGTTGTATCAGAAGGAATTGAAAAACATCAAAATGATAAAAATTATGGGTCCAGATATTATCAAACTTTAGGTAGTATTTCTAATAATCCTAATATTAATAATAATAATAATTTATTGCCATCCATGGCACAAATGTCAGCATGTATTGGACACAATACATCGCCAAATACAAGAAATACTATCAATGATAATATAAGCGGGTCTGTCAATTCACGATCTGGATCGATAGGTATCTTAAATGAAGATTTAGGTTACAGAAACAACCAAATACCTTTGAATACATCAGTTCCTCACCTGAGTGGACCAAATCATAATATAAATGGACCTAATACACCTCTGGGACCACGAAATTCTGTTGTGGCCCCTTTACCTAACAATAGGCAAGGACCTCCTTCGTTTATACCTTGCAAAGGACTCTGCTGCAATCCAGATCCCAATGTTAATTACCAACATTGGGATAAATATGGGCATTATCAGGCCAGTGTAGCCTACAGAGACAACGTTCGTTCTGGTTATCAAGTGGATAACCGACGTTTTAACAATGATTCGAACTTTAGAAAAGAGAGTTATGAAAGCAAAGAAGTAATGTCTCCTATATTACCCAATGTGGAACATCAGAGAGGTTATTCCGAATATAAACATCATAAGGAGTCAGTGGCGTCTAGAACATATCCCAGTTCAAGTGGAATGCTACAAAATTACCCACCGCAAAATTACAATTTTACAGGAGACTATCAAAAATATTCATATCCAGTTAAAGATTATACTAAAGTTAATAGCATGAATTTACAACCGCCAGAAATGCTGAAACATCCAGAACAAAATTTCATAAATCAACAGAAATTTAATAATAAACCAATTCAGTATCAAAATGAAAGTATGTTGCCAAAAGGGCTACCGCCAAATAACGTTAGTGCAAATATGATGTTACCAGCGCAAAATTCATACTATAATCCTCAGTATGGACGGAGTTTACATATCGAGTATCCACGGGACTGCCAAGAACCTACAGATTCTTCATCTTTATTGAATAGAGTTCCTTCAAATGCAGTACCAAATAATCTTTCACGTTATCAAATGTATCAACAAAAAATCGCTATGCAGAGATACTCTATGGAGAATCATCTCAGAGAATTAACAAGAATACCAGGTTATCAGACGCATCCGAAATATAAAGAATGTGTCCTCAAGTACAGGGAATTATTGAAATTGCAACAACCAATGAATTATCAAAATAATTTGCAACAAAACACAAGAATTCCAACTCCGGTTGTTTCCAATGTTCCGCCAATTAATCTTCAATTCGACCAAAATGGCACTCTAATAAATTCGAATTATTTAACTGATAGTTATTCTAGATTACAACATATATTAACGACTGAGTCGATTATGGAAAATTCAAAGAAACATACACCTAACAGTAATATAAATTTACCAGAACTAGAACCTCATAATATGAGGCAACAGGAAAAAATGATTAATTCTCCACAAATCGAACATGCATTGCCGTTGTACGATAAAAATCTTCAAAGTCAAGAGCGATACGCCATGCAATCTCACGTTAATCAAGGAATGCTACCGAATCAAAAAATAATAGAGAGCAACAATTATGGATCTCCTACTTCTGACAATACAGATCCTGCGATTCAGCAAAATATCTCAAAAGAATTCGCAGACAAGCCCGAGCTCGATGTCCGACAATTTTTAGCGAATTGGGATGAGTCGGAAGAGGAAGACCCTTCCAATTCAAATGTAGCAAATATAGTATTAAGCGAATCGACTCCTGTGGTCATTTTGGGATATGAGAACTTGGAAATTCCGGAGAAGGCCACCGACGATAACAGAAATTCGGATAAAGAACGGATTAGTGTTCTAGCTACAGAAGGGAGTTTAGGAATCCAATATTCTACTCCTGAAGAAATTAAACCGGCTGAAGACGATAATGCGGAAAACGTGGTTAAGCCTGGTAGTATAATACACTGCATTAGTAGCGGGCCAGACGAAGTTCCAACTATTCACATTATTGACAATTTAGAAGTCGATAATGTGTTGAAAAACACCGATAAGACGATACCCGTTGAAATAGAAAAAGTGTATCAAGAAAAAACAGACGAAAGTACTTCGAAAGTATGCTCTGAATCATCTTCACCGAAAAATTCAACTGAGCAGATGACTAACAAAAAGAATAATGTGAGTAATGTTAGCGGACATACAAGTAAACAAGCGATTGAACAAAACTTGAACGTTTTATCATTGCCGACGAAATTAAAAGCGAATTTATCGGACAATCTGAAAAAGCAAACAAGTTTTACTAGTGAGGAATCTCATAATCCTGATGACATCAGTCTGCCAGATCTACCAACTTCTGAATGTACTCCTATTTCGACTACTTTGAATACGCCTATTCACTCGGATAGCGAAGAATCTTCGGAACAAGTAGATGGCCTGACCACGTCTACCAATCCGATAGAAGTTATTCAAAATAGTCCTATTATTAGTTTCACCCATTCTCCCGTAAGAATTGAACCGTACGAAAATCTTGGAAGTGAAGAAAATTCGAAAGATAAATCAAACGATTCGTTGCAGTTTGACTTTCAACAAGAAAATCAATCTATGAACGTAACTTCGTCCAAAACTACATTGGATACTTACGAATTAATCGCTGGAGCGTCCAAGAATGAAAATACAAAGGAAAAAGAAGTTATCAAGCATCAAAAAGAAGATAACAATTTGAAATTGGACTCTATCGATTTTGATGAAAATTCGACGGAAGAAAAAAATATTAACGATTCTTTACCTAAAGATGCTGTCATTTTAGCTTCGGTAAAACACAGTCACACGATGAGTAACAAATTACACAAAAATAGAATCGATGAACGTTCGAGTAATAAAGTAACCGTTTCGGCCTCTCAAAAGCCCAATAATACCGATTCTAACGAAATCATAGCTAGTAAATTACAAATCGACGATTCGGACTGTTTAGATGCAGCTGAATCCATTATTTGTGATTTGAACCAGCACGATTTGAATATTTCAGAAAATATAATCCCGTTGATTCCAGGAGAAGAAATAGAGGAGCCGAAAATGCCCGTCCCACCGATGGAAGAAAATTGTTTGACCAAAGTGATGAAAAATACAATGCCAATCACAAATTTAAATGTGATAGATTCCGACGATGAAAAATTAGACAAAGAAGACGATCCTTGGATAGAAGTCAGATGTGACGATAAATTGTTTAACATGATTTCAAATCCAGGGAGTCCTAAAGGATCCGAGACTAAAGAATCGACAATGACAGATATTTTACAGCAGCCTAAAAATTATTTCAAGTCATTTGAACAAACAAGGCTAAGTGACGCTCAAGCAATTATGGATGATAACAGCAGTTTGAATATTTCCAATATGTCCATAGAAAAAAATAATTCAACGCATAATAACAATGTAACGAAAGACATCGGAGAAAATGAAATTAGGGAATGTAGAAAGTCGAGTACGGATAACGAGAACGCAAGATCATGTTTGAATATTGCGAACGATAAAAATACCGATGTCGAAAAAAATACATCATCATCGCTCGAATATGATACACAAACAACCAAAAGCTCTTCAAAATTCTTTCAATCTATAAATTCAAAAGCTGCTGTGAAAAGCAAAATTGAAAAGCCATCGGTATCGCCTTCGATTCATAATTCTGTGTGCTCTCCATTTAATGATTCTGCAGTGTTAGAAAACGCCTCGCATAAGGAAAAGTCAATTCAAAACATATCTTCAAAAAGTAAGCCTGATTTGGAAATTCAAGTTACGAATGTGAATTTCAAGATAAATGATAACGATATACGCCGAGAAATCATAAGTGTGAGAGATTGCAACGAGGACGATAAGAAGAACTTAGTCGATGCGATTAAAATTGAAATTAACGTTTCGAGGTCAGATGTGATGCCC
This sequence comes from Goniozus legneri, assembly GCA_003055095.1. NCBI lineage: Eukaryota > Metazoa > Arthropoda > Insecta > Hymenoptera > Bethylidae > Goniozus > Goniozus legneri. The sequence goes on along the minus strand of NCVS01000490.1, from coordinate 53,123 downwards.
CGACGTTTGAGTGTAACCAGTGGAACGGAGGAAAACATCGAAGAAGTCAATCTGACCATTCCCAGTGGCAGTACAATGGATATGACGAGTATCATACGACGAAAATCGATCAGCAAAGAAAGTGAAAGTTCGAGCCATCCAGTTATTCATTCCAGTCTAATTACCACTCATGATATAGAAAATTCGACTAATTATCGTTCTATGAAAAATTTTATGGATAATTATTCCAATGATAACGACGGTTCGTTCGAGTGCAATGATTTCAACGAACGAAACAGTGTCAACGACGTACCGAACATGAGAAAAGTTATATCGGTTGAGAATATCAACTCGAATAAAAATGATAGAATAATTCCAAAGAAGCTCGAAAATATAGAGACTGCGGTGAAAGAGCGGCTGATAAACGAAAATAGAAAAGAACCAATTGCTAATACATCTCATATTGAATCTGTGATAACCCATGATAATTCCGAGCCATTAAGATTAAATCAATCCGAAAATTCTCTAAAATTCGATAGGGACAAAAAATGCACTGATCGCAATTTCAAGGACAGCTACGACATTCTCGCCTCGCGTTACAGTTCTATAATCGGAAACGAAATTGACAGAAAATCAGTGGAAATCGAAACGATAATCGAACCACTTTCGAAAAGAATAAATATGCACAAAAATGAATCGAAAGATTCGAAAACGTTCTTAGATAAAAATATTAGAAAGTACAAAGACGATGCTTTGTCGAACGAAACGAAAGCTGATTGTTCCGTAGGAGATCATAAATCTTTGATTCTCGATTTCGACCATTTCGATGTTGAAGCTAACGAAGATACGAGTTTCGATACGGTGGAAAAATTGAGCAAAAACCGAACTGACGTCAACGATACGAATTTGCGAAGAAGCTCCAGTGGCTTCATAAATCCAATTTTTTCCAGTATCGATAAATTAGAAGACTTAAACACGGTTCCTGTATATACAACCAAAGATGGGAAAATAAAGTATAGTCCTAACCCGAAGTTTACATATCGCGAACTCATACGCGAGGCTCGATTAGAAGAATCGCGTTATCGTAGGGCTTACAAGCGAAACATTTGCGAGACTACAACTAAACATTACGATTCCGTAGATGGCAACTGCCATAGAAGTGATAGTTATAGGAGATATAATTTTCATTCGAATGATAAGGGACCATCAACGTTAGATTATAGGAATAATAGTAGGTATATATATAGAAGGCATAACGTTTTCATCAATGACTTCGACGACGTTAACGTTGATAAGAGTAAAAAGCACGGCAACGATTTTACTCAAAGTGAGAGAAAATATCAATTCAAACATAAAACTGACAATTTAAAATATTACGGTAAAAAAATTGATATTCCGCTATCGCCTACTGGTTTATTTTTGGAAAATAAAACTTCTTATCGAGATGACACGATCGAATCAATGCCCAGCGTCTTTACAAATTTGCCAAAAGACCAAGATTCGTCGCAACCTAATATTTCGTTAGAAAACGATAAAAATTGGTATTCGGTGGAATCATCTTCGAATCAAGTGCCGTCGTATCGTCATTCGATATTCGATGAGAAAATAGAAAAAAGTGATATTAGTTCGTTTAAATCTGACGAGAATGAAAACATCAATTCAAAATCGTTAACTGAAAATATAGAACATGATTCTAAAACAATTGAAAATTATGCGGAAGAGAATTTCGAACCAAGTATCGATGTGATAGAAAAATCTATCGAAAAATCGATCGACGATTCTTTGACAGTATCGAACGAAGAAAAAATTCAAAATTGTAAAGACGACTTCGAAATGAGCGATTTAATTTCTCGAAATCCATCTATCGACGAAGTAGAGTTACTTAGAAAATCGACTTTCCTTGAAAGTAAAATTGTGTCACCAATACTAACAACGCAATCGAACATCGCAACGCAAGACATCGCTAACAACTCAGATAAGGAAGAAACATCAATTACACCGACTCCAAAATATGACACCAAAGATGTAGATTATCCCTCTCGTGAGAAAAGTCTCTCGCCTCCCAAATTATCGCTGGAGGTGAATATCGATACGTCGTTAAGTGATAATTCATACAAGGAGAATGCGATAAGATCGTCTCCCAAAGTTTTTCAAGAAGATGCAGCAGAATCCGTTTCTACTCACGAAAAAGAGCCAGAAGACGTTATCGATTTGAAATTAAAAAACGATAACATGGAAATCGATTCTCACGATTGGGAGGCGATCAGTAACCCAGCCAGCAAATCGATCGATACTGGCGATGAAATTCCTGCCTTAGATTTAGTGTCTACGACTGAACATTCCTCGACGTTTGATCGAAATGAGAAAGATAACGATATAGAATCTTTGCAACAAGAAAAGGAACAAGATAATAAAGACAAAGAATTTTCACCGGAACCGCCAGATTTAACGCTCGGTGCCTTAGAAATGACTTCGAATTCGGAAATTTATGACGAATTAAATGAAAGTAAATATTTCGACGAAAATGTTATAAAAGAGGTGGGTGTAGATGAAGAAACAACGGAAAATTTGACGCGACTCTCGGTTAAAAATTTAAATACAGATAGCACAACGCTTGATTTTAAACCTTCGTATAGTTGCGATTCGGATTCAGTGAAAATGAGGTACTCGAGTTCACATCTGGATGACAACGAACTCGGTAATAGCGAGGACTCGAACTTACGCTGTTATTCGAAAATCGACTCATCTTCGAAAATCAACGAAACGAACGAAAATAGTTTTGATACGAATCTCAAATCCGTTCCAAAATTGGTTATCAAGAGATCTGAAAGTAATGTGAAACTAGTCTCGAAATCAGACGATTCTTCCGAATATCCCTTGACAGAAGATACGCCTGATAAATCAAACATAAATTTGAAGATCACATTGCATCCAAAGATTCCAAAAATGATTATCAGAAATGCAAAGTCGCGTCCCCAGACGCCAACCGTGGAAGAAATATCCGACGCCGATTCGTACATAAAGTATTCGAAACTGGATCAAAATTTATTCAAAATAGATAAATTGAAAAACGAATCGCATAAAAGAACTATTTCGGACGATTCTCAAGGATCTACACAAGAGTCGAAGAATCAAGAAAACAAAGTTCCAAAAATGATTTTGAAACTCGAAGATAATCGTTCGAGACGAGTAAACAAAGACTCGAAAGAAACTTATCACATACATAAGAATACAATTAGCACGGTGCCTAAGGTAAAAATAAGGAGAACCGATTTTGCGACCTCGAAGATCGAAACGAGCAGCGATCACGATGACGGCATCTACAAATCCTCGGTAACTGGCAAGTGTAAGAAGGACAAAGCTCTGAGATTGAAATTACGCAAGCAGAATTCCAGCAGGTCGTCTTCGCCTACCGAAACGAGAAAGAGGCCGAGTTCGACGAGTCCCGAAGTTTCATCGAAGAAGAGCAAGAAATCCTGGGACGAGAGCAAAAAACAAGAATCTCGCAACGACAGCAAGGAACGCGGAGCGAAAAATTCGACGTGCGTCTCTGAAAAAATTCCCAAGGTTATAATCAAGCGATCATCGGCCAGCGCCGAGTTCAAATGCGAGATCAGCAAAGATCAGGAGAACGCTCTTAGCAAGGACGTCAAATGGCAGCCGGAGGTAAAACTCGAGAGGTCGAGGACGCTCGATCGAATGGTCAGAACTCTCAAGAATTCCAAGCTCGTGTTAACGGACGAGGTCTTGAAAAAATTGAATCTGATGTCTTCTCAGCAGGATCTTTCGAATAAGAAACGGAGTAAGTTATTCAGGTCTAATTCAACTTCCGATTTGACCCCAATAAAGCACATGCAGAGAAGAATGTCGGATTATCGGAGACCTCAGGATTCGAGAATGTCGAGGGATTGCGAGTGGAACGAGGAGAAAGTGAGGAGAAGATCCGAGTTTTCTTCGCTCGAACGGCCGCCGTCTGAGAGAATCGAAGAAAAATACGACAATATCGATACCTCGAAGAACAACGATGAATCGAAATCTCAGAATGATTTCCTTCAAAAGGAGAGAGAAATCGACGAAATCGATACAAAAATTGATGCATTCGCCTCCGAAATCGAAGAATCGAACTTGAAGAAAGAATTCATAGATTACATGGAGACTGAAGATCAAGGTCAATCAAAATTGGACTCGTTCGTCGAAAATATCGACAGCAACGACACATCGGTTATAAAAGTCGATTCTTCGGACGAGAGTCAGACCACCATTGAGCTGCTACCCGCTTCTCCGGCAGAACAGAACGAGCTGGGGATCGCTTGCAGTTTAGAAAACGAGTACGGGCCTATTTATTCGGAGGATGCAATTCCCACCCAGTTCGAGCTGGAGTTGGATATAACCGATAATAGCACTGCAGACCCATTAGAAGTTCCTATGCCTAATTTCGAAACGAATCCATATTTGAATAAGAAAGTTAGCAACGAATGCGATATTAAAAATAAAATATCCTGCGACGTAGATGAAGTAGACTGTTCGACAAAGAGTACTAAGACATTCCAAAGCACCGATTGTGATACGAGAAATATTTCTTTTTTGGGAAAAATCAGAAGATCGAATTCGGACACGAGTTTCGTTCTGAGCGACGAGAATCGCGAAAGCTATCACAAGCGTCAGAAAGCGAACGAACTGAATACCTGTTGCAACGATTTGTTAGTCAAGGAAGTGCTGGCGGCGAAGGAGACCCTGAGGAAGTGTTTGCCGAAGACGGAAACGAAGAACGCGAACCGGCCAATGACAGCGGCTGAGAAGAAGCAGGGTATAAGTTATTATCCCGACGAGTCCGCCGAGTCATCGAGCGTTCGCAAGAATAAAAATATTAACTACGATTGTAAGACTGATATCAAGCCTAATTTTCGCAAGTCTGAAAAGAGACATTCCAAGTACAGTGTAGATTCGAATAAGAGCAAGAAAGTGAGAAATGTGTCACCAAACGAGACGGAATCTCGTCACGGCGACGAACCTGGAACACCAACCTCGCACACGGCGACGATATCGCTGAAGAGCGTTCAGCGGAATCGTACGAAAATCACTTCCAACGAGAGTAGCGAACCATCGGACTGCCGTAACGTTCAAAATGCGAAAACCTTGGACGATAGTAAGCAGGAAACGAGAAAACACAAGAGTTGTGTCAGCGAGCAGCATAAAGAAACCAAAGTCCATTCTCGCACAAAAACGCAAAGGTTATCAACGTCGCAGAGCAACAGAATTCACGAGGAAGATACCAACTCGAGAGGCAGGAAGAGAAAGGAAGACAACATGCCAGTGTTGGAACCCGAAATTGTTTATAGTTTCGATAACGAAAGAAATAATTCGCGTTCACCGCCGGTTATAACGAATCAGAGCGATGCCGAGCTTCGTACAGGTGCTAATACCGAAGTTATCAAGGAAGAAAAGATCGATTCATCGGAACAGGAGGAGATTTACAAAATGATAGATAACGAGAAGAGCGAGATGACTGTTTCCGACGTGATCACGCAACTGGCATTTCATGAAAAGGTGATAACTTGTTTAATTAATTACTCGATCTTTAGTTTTTACCATATCTAGCAAAATTTTGGATGCACAACTTCTCGAGTCGCAAGTTTTTCTAGACTCCAAGTGTTTATTTTTAATCGGTCAATTTTACTAATTATCTACTTTGCTTAATAGGCGACGATAAAACACAGACGATATTGCGTTTTGTGCGAACGTTGGTTCCCGACGACAGCGAGGCATCGCCGACATTTAACTGGGTATCAACATCGACATACGGAGTTGGTACAGCGCAGGACGGTTCACGCGCTCTTCATGTTGTTTACGGGCAAACCGTGCCCGAGGTTGTTACCAGCGAACGTTGCACGTAGCGACTGCGCACCAGGAGAACTAACGCCATTGCAAATTGCTGTTCAGGTATTATGATTATCGAGTATTGCGAAAATTGGTCGTTATAAATTCATTACAGATAGGAGAGCACGACCGAGGCTCGATGTTTGAAAATTTAAATAATATTAATGAAAATTATTTTCTCAGGACGTAACAGCGTGTTTTGAAGATACGCAAGGAAACTTGAAGAAGCAAAATGATATTAATTGATAATTGTTCTGGATTCAATGTTGCTGGCCACGTTGTAAGTACAAACAATTGCGTTTTGATGCACGGTTTACGGCTATCTTAGTTTATACGTTTAACCGAGTAACCGGACATATCGTGAATTCAAATGAAAAACTAATAGCATTATGGTTGTTGTATTGCTAATATTCACAGCATTTGCATTTTGTATAAAGAAGTCAGTCCTATTTTGTTAATCAATAAGGTCCACGAAAAAGTTGATAGTACGTTACCTGAAATACTAACATGTTGCAATTAATCAGCCAAAGACTTTAAACTGAACGAGTATACATGTTATCTTTATTACTTACATTTTTCAAAAAGACTATAGATAATCTTATTTATATAGTATTATAAATATTACAAAACCTATAAAATTTGTGCAATGCATCACTAATCACAATTCTAAGAAGATAATGTGTGAAAAAATGATAGGGAATAAGAGTATAAAAGTTAATTAAATTCGAAGAATATAATATATATGTGTTTAATATTTATTATGTTCGCTTTGAAAATTTAAATTTTTCAAAAATTATGAAATTGTACATTTTATTATTGTACATTGATCACGGTTATAAGCGAAGAATTTTAATATTCTTGTAAAAATCTCAATCGAATATTCTTATTATGTATCCAATTTGTAAGAATATATTTTATTGCAATTAACGTTACTTTAATTGAATTTAGATTTTGTAGCATTGTGTTTGTGAATAGCATTTAAAAAAAGTAACATTACGGAAAACAAGAATAATTTTCAATTATTTCGATTCATCGTAATACGTTTTAGAATTGTGTTCAGTGCGTTAACAGTTAGTTACCCGATGATAATTATCACCACCGTCATTAAAAATTGAGGCTAATGATCTCCTAATGCAATTTTTTTAGAAAAATTGCTCGGCGCTTTGAGAACACGTTTTAGAAACAGTAATTTTTGGATCTCTACGCACGTTGTAAAATCTTTTCTTGAAAGTGATTTACTGCTCTTGTTGTTTTTTTAACCGTACTATATTATCGGATGTTATCATTGTGTATTAGAAATCCTAATTCAGATTTATCGAAATAAGTAGTTATAATTTCACACGGAATTGTAAATAATCAAAAATAATTTTCAAAAATGTTCATACAATAATTTTCTTATTTCATTCTTCACAAATTCTCTTCTATAAGAGGAAAAAAACAAATGTGCTATCAACAATTTCTTTATTTTCTATTTTTAAGCTTAAAGTAATGAAAATCCTTAAAACTTGTAGTTCCTGTTTTCTGGGAGTGATAGTATCGTTGATACAATTACAATAACTTGAGGCTACATTGTAAAACTATGAAAAAATTCATTTATACAGGGTTTGCTAGGTTTATCGACAATCGTTTTACGCATATTTTATCAATTTATGTCGTTAAAACAGACAGTCATGTGAAACTAAAATTATCTAAAAATCATACATTTATTATTTCTATTAGAATTTTACCAAATATATTATCGAAATAAGTAATATCAATTGTTATTTCAGTTATATGATTTATTTTATTTGATTTATTTCATATATTTTATTTGCACGAGTGCCTTAATATACACCTAATAGTATTTCGATGTATTGTGTTAAATACGATGTAAAAATTTAACGCGTAAATATTATTAGAAAGAAATTTATATATATATATATATATTTGGATATAAATGTACATAATTCAAGCTGCAGTCATGAGAGATTAATAATTTGTATAAATATATATATAACTAGTTATAGTTATATAAACGAATCGAGAAAAAATTAACATAATGAAATTTTATGTATAAAATGTATAATGATCTATATTACTATGATTGTTGCAAATGATGAATATGAATTTGGTGTAATTCATTGTCATAAAAAAGTCGAATGAATATTATGTGTTACCAATTTTAAAATTTATTAATAATCTTAAAATTGATATTAATATTAAGATTATTTAAGTATACGAGGAATGTGCAATATGTCATTAAAAATCATTGTTGTAAAATCGACTATTTTATCAATTTACTGTGAAATAATGTCGTTAATGAAATAGGAGAAGCATTATTGCAAAGTCAAATACTGTACCTATAAATGTTTGTATTTACAAAATCAACGAATTAATTTTTGAAACACATTTAACAAAAAGATCGCTATTAGATTAAACAACAAATAATGAAAACCAAAGAAAGTATCCAAATGTTCGATCTATTCTCAATAGTTGTTTAATCAAAATTTCTATAGGTGCAAAATTTGCCCAATATGATTTACTGTGACCAAATGTAGCTATAATATGTATATTATGTATACAGGTATTGTGTAAAACGTTCATCTCTCATAACTGAAGCTATTTATGTACATATACGTTGTTGCGTGTTATATGTGCCTATATATTTGGAATATACATTACACTAAAGAGTTTATTATAAAAAATATATTCGATATTACAACTTAAAAAATTATACTACTTATACAGTGTAAAGGGAGAATTCGTTAAAGTCTGTACAAATATTGACATATACACTACGTGGTATTTAAAAGTAGATTTATAAATGCGAATTTGTTATAAGTTTTACCACTTTGTAATTTGTGAAAGTTTTTGCGATGTATGAACGTACGGATGAACGAGAAATTTAAAAGAAGATAATGTCTTCATCTGCCTGACAAATTTATTTACGTTCATTGCGAAAAAAGCATAAAAGTGAAAAATACGCAAACTGTATTGTTTCAAATTACATACCTTATTTATTAAAGTCGTAACCATCATTATTGATTGCATGGTTTCAAGTAGATATAAAGTTTTTGGAATGTTTGTGATTATGTGGAAATATGTTACTTACAAATTGAGTAAAAAGATTGTCTGCACGATAATCTTAAATATTAATTTTGCAACGTGAAATAATATGTACAATTAAAGGTGTGCTTTAGAAATTTTTATTATAAAATATTGATATATTAATTTATAATATATAGTGCGTGAATTCACATGTTAAAACAGATTTAAAAAGTAGGATATTGCGGGGCAAGTGCAATTTTCTCTTATAATACAGGCACTATTTTCAATGCTTTCGTGTGAGCGCGTGGTTTGTGTGTGTAAGTATGCAATTGTTGTGCAGTTGAAAAACAAAAAATATTGGAGAAATATTTTTATTAATCACATACAAGATTTTTATCGTATTATAAATCGAAATTTTTATTTCGACTGAGCTCGTTTTTCTTGCCTCCACTAATAAAATAATACGCTATTAGCCCTGCATTATCCAACTAAAATATAAAAATTTCACGTGTGTATATTTCTTAAAGTTGAAAGTTTAATAAAATGTTGATTGATACCAATTGTGTTTAACAAATATTTATTCCTTATTCAAATTTCCTGTAAATTACGATAAAATTAAGGTTAGGCCAAAAATACATGCTCATTTCATCAGTTTAATAATTTTTTTTATTTAGTGCTAGTTTTACTCCATCGTACATACTATTTGAATAAAAATTGATCATCTTTGTATTTACACGTAAAAAAAATCATCTTTTTTATGAACGCGTCTCTTAAATTTACGATGTAGTGTTGAGTTTGTGAATGTTTTTATATTATACGAATTTATCACAATATCTATTCAGACTTGGATTTTGTATCTTCTTTGTAATGTAAAAATACAAATGAAAACAAAAATACTCCTCCCATCATTGAAAAAGCACTGACATAATATGGGAAAGCACTCGGAATGAAACGTTCATATTGAGTATGCTGTAACGGCCGAACCGAAACTTGTGTTGTACTGTACAAATGCGTCAATCCAATACGATTATGATCGATCTTGAACTGATAGACACCATAAACATCAGGTATTTTAAATCTTGCTTCGTAGCGCCCATTTCCAGCTGGTTTCATAGTTGTTCTTACAAATGGATCAATTCTGACAAACTCCAATTGAAGGTCATTAGTTTCATATGGCACCCATTTGTCTCCTGATAATTTTTCAACATTAACAGAGTACACAACATCATCCATGATTGTGTATGCTGCAGGAGGTTCGGTTTCTCCAAATTTGTGGTGGTTAACAGAGGATACTCGAATTACTCCACTTTCTTTGAAAACCCATTGGGCCATTGCCTTTGCAACTGCTTCATTGCCAGATTTTTCATATTTCTGACCACCTGAAGTCAAATTGAGCAATTAAGATATTTATTATCAGTAAGATATCAATTAAAAATAGTTTTTATCATATACAAGATGATACTTTACCTTGCATTTTTTGAACAGCACTAGTGAATGCATCATCGCTAAAGAAATATAGGGATCCAGAAAATAATACCCTGGCGTTATTTCTAGCTTGAAGAGCAGCTATCAATAATGTATTCTTTCCAACAGCATGTGGATATTCTTTTACAGGCTGATCGGGCATATAAGAATATGCGGAACTAGATGCTGTTAATAATCTCAAAATTAGAGGGTTATCAGGATCTGCGATTAAACCAGTTCCTTGATATAGCAATGGTGGTATATTTTTAGATCCAACAATAACTGGTGCATCAATCAAGTTAGAAGGCTCGGCTACAATGAGAGAATGATATCCTGCATCGGATATATCATAGTTCAAATGATCAATGACAGTAGCTCCTTCCTCGTCAACTTCAAAACCACATTCGGCAGCTAGTTCGTGTAATACATCGCCAGACTGTGATGAACCAGCGATTAGGACATTTCCACCACCATCGATAAAATCAGTAACAGCATCGACGCTCAATGCACCTCCGAATTCTTCTACAGTTGGTGCAAACACAATCAAGTGTTTATAAAGATATTCTCCATATTTTGAAAGGACTAGATTCGCATCATCGGCTAACTTAAAGGTCAGCTGATAACCATTCTCTAAAATTATAATTCATTTATCATTGTAGATTATTCTAAAACATATATGATACATGACAATGATTAATTTTTCGATAAAACGTCAGTACCTTGGAGTGTTTTAAAAAATATAGAGTGTGTTTCCTTTATCGTTAAACTGTCGAGTAAAACAAGTGTTGGACCACCGGCTTTCGCTGCCGCGATAACACACAGAAAACCGAATATTAAGCTTTTAACGTACATTTTGGCCGACGATTATCGTGTCACCAGTCACACGTCGCCTACCCTACCGGAATACCGCAACCGGTCCACGAATACAACCGTGAATAATAAAGGGGAGAAGTTACACCATGACATTATTTCACTTCTCTAAATTGAAAATTGGACATAAAATGAGTTCTCCAAGATCGACGAAACGGGGCGCTGCGAGCGGTACAAAGAATACGACATAACGATTTCAACTGATGAATTGTTCAAATTCAATGAAACAATTTGAATTATAACAGTTTAGTTGATCTAATACTAAATACGCTCAACTTTACGAGGTAGAATAAAAACAGATCAATCTAAAAATATTGGTAAGTTTTAATTTATAAGTCATATTGCTAATGGAATATAGATATAAATATAATTTAAACATGTTTCGTGATTTATGTTTTTACAACATGAATTAAAATTTACAAGATTAGTATATTACGCACCGAGGGGAGTAAATGAAAAAGTGTCTCAGATTAGATGTAACTGTCGAAGCGAAACCGAGGTTGATAACATGTGATCTGAGAGTTTCCTATTTACTTCCCGAGGAATGTACTTATGCGATTTTTCGCCTCTCTAAGCCAACGGCTCTCGCTGTGCGAAACGAAAGTTGACGCCTTCGGCTCGGAGAAGCGAAAAATAGTATTTCGAATTTCACAAAAAAGTTGTATAATTTATTTCAATTAGGGTTATCAATTGGTTTGATCAATGTCGTCTCGATTAATTTCAATTGATATTGGAGTTTATTAAATGCAAAAACGTGAATATAAAGTTCACGCAATAAACCGTAAGTCGTGAACGTTGTTTTCATTTCGTGTTCACAAATTTTCTTACATTTATGGTTAATAATATCTAAATAATTAAAAACAAAATAAGCAATAATAATGACAATAATTTTTGCAAACTCGAAGTTTAAAAAATATTTGTTTTTCTCGTCATTTTCTTCCTCCTTTTATCTTATTTTCTCGAACACGTTAATTTTGGCATTTCTTTAAATTCGATACGATGTCATGATATATTTACTTTACCTATAAATTTCTCAGAAAAAGTCTTCCAAGATTATGAAGATCTTACGCACGCCTACAAAAAGTGCGAAGGCCTGGCGTGTAGGCATTAAACGCAACACATATAGGAGTCACAACAATGAGCCTATTATATCTGGTCTAAATCAATTTTTCTTAAACGACCGTTAAATTCTGCGGGGAGTGCAGATGTTTTTTTTTCTCCTCCTTCGCGACCACCCAAAGTTGGATTTCTCAATCGACGGATGTCCTCACGAACGGAGTCCAAAAATCCACCGGGGCGAAGTCAAGCCCGGAAAACCGAGCGAACAATGGCATCCGGGGAAGCCAACAAAGAGCCCTGCGCCCAGGACACCTTTAACCGCGGATATACAGTTGTCTGGTCCCTGTCCAGCTACGCGCTTATAACTTGATTTTCCTTGGCGAATGCATCGGGAAATATGATGACACAATACGTTTTTTCATCACTTTTGAAAAATGAAAAGGTGAAATTTTACATTAAAAACATTTTTTTATCTTTATATTAATATAACAAGAGGAAACAACAAAAATGGCACGATACCATGTTAGAAATAACTTTAGACCTTTTTGTGATTCACTGTTTTTTTTAGAGCGAAGTCAGAATTCACTGTAGATACAGTTGTCTCCTTCGCCTGACAGTTGCATTGTGGAGGTGGAGCGCATTGAAACGTGAGTGCAGCCGGATGATTCTTCGAAGAATGACATTTCAATAATGCCTTATGTAAACCTAACGTTGTGACTATACGACTTCTGCAAAAGAATAATATTTGCTCGTTTGTCTGAAAAAAGAATATTTCAACGTATCAGCTATCAAGTTGTATTCGCTATATTAATGAGCGATTATGTGAAATTCGTATAGTTTTTATTTTGCATTCTTCGAGCCTTCGACCCTCATTTCAAACTTTTTACACCCCGCTCAAGACAACCTGTCTACGAGATGTCCAGCTTTCATCCAAAAGTCATTTCGAAGTTCATTTCATTTTATATGGCTATAAGAGGTAATATATTTTTTATCAAAACTTTCCGTGTGTTTTTAAAGCCTACATTGATTTTAACTAGCGCTAATATCGAGATGGTACTTGTTTTGATAAAGTAACATAATTAATAATTTTTCAATCTCGGTATTCAATATTGGTGAATATTGGTATAAACGCGACTAATGTAGAGTCAAGACACTTCGATCTCATTCCATTAACGAAATGGCCCATATATGAAGATGATTTTTTCAGCGAGGCAGGAAAGAGTTCCCTCCTTTTTCTCTCATCGGAGAGGACTCAGTGGGACATTCGAAGCACCCCGCGTGTAAATCTAAAACGCCAGGAACCCTCTCAGCGGGACACCACTGGCCCCCATCGAAAGGAGGATTTTTCGGGGCCCATCGAGGATCGAGAATCGAGACGATCTCGCACGAGCACGACGTGGTGGGGATGAGCCTATATAGGCTTGGGGTAGGTGGCTCGTCGAACGAGTGCCCCCGAGTCTAACAAACAACGCGGTGGATTTTTCTCGTTCTTATATAGTCACATGCGGTTTAACGTGCGCGAAAGAAGTTCAGTGAGATGTTGTAAACAAACCAACCGGCAAGTGGATAAAAGCCGATCGAGCTCTATAATTAACTACGAAGACATTGCACACTGACAATACGATGATGCGTCAACTGTTATTAACGATTTTAATTATTGGTGAGTGAGTGATATTACTTTTATCGAAACGAGGGGTGTCTCGTTGAAAAATTTCCAGTGATCGTTTGCGGTGGAAACCTACTGGATGTCTGGGAAACTTGAATCGTTTCTGATGGTCAATTTTGTTATTTTGTGTAGGGTGAACTGGGTCAGAAATGTCAATACCGCAATCGGACTCTTTTATACTAAATTTAGACTATACAAACGTAAATATTTATATTATTGAAATTCTACGTTTGGAATCTTAAAACAAATTATAAAAAGTATAAATATTAAAATCAAAAAATTAATAGCGATTGTTTGATGAATATTTTAATTTGATAACATATAAAAATAATTTCTAATATGCGAATTTTGTTTTTGTTTTCTAACGAATGCATTTTATTTCATTGACTATCCAGGAATATTTTCGTCAATCTGCATGTTAAATGAAAATGGGTCAATCGTATCTATCAATTAGCCAGTTTACTCTACATTCCGTCGTTCTATACAATCTTATCTGAATCTTCGAAATTCTGTATACCGCATAACTGCACGAAAGCGCGCAGAGTCGTCGAACGTCTTGACGCGCATCGGGAATACCAATTGAAACAATAACGATAAATACCCGACGACGGAGAGAGAGAAACGCGCAATTGAATATCAAGTAGTCGTGGGAAGGGAATAGAGACTCGTCGCATCTCCTGACGCACTTAACCCCATGGCTCTTCTATTCTCACACAAGAACGTTCGCGGTTCGTACACACGTGCTTCCTCGACGCGCAACCGTTCGGGTCGACACACGAGAACCACACTTCTCGAAATGCACGGAAATATAAAACAAGTTTCTTCTCGGAATTCTCTTAATTATTCAATCTCACAGAGCCTCGCATTAGAATAGTAACTCGTTAAAATTTTCTTGGACAGAAATTCAATTGTTCACGGCATTTGTGGGAGACGTTTTTATCGTGTCTCTCTCAAGCAAGATTTTGAATTGAATTTTTTATTTGTAGAGTAAACAATCACAATAATATTTCATTGATGATATTGTTTTAATTAAAGAATCAAAATATTTTCAATTAGATTGGAATCCAATTATTACTGTTTACTGTTTTTATTTTCTTTTTCAATGATTATTGTTGTTTTGATTAAAATTTCTCTGAATATACCTAAAGATATCATTGGGCGCTATTTATAAAAATAACGACGTTATTACTCAATCGCTATAATTTAAGTTGGCATGATACGAATAAACCCTCACCCCAAAAATCTCTCGATTTCACGCGTGTGATGTAACGCAGGAGTATTCAGCGGTTCTTCGTGTACGCTTTTGTTGGTTTATCCCAGTGGACGGGACCCTATCCGGTAATCCTAGACTCACGAATAGGACGAAGGGGCGGCACGTTCGCGCGCAGCCCATCAATCCACGCCTGGTCCTCTGCGTTTGCCGCGTTTGTTTGCCTTCCAGGAGCGAGTGAACACGTGTGCACTTCGCGTAAATTCTCTCCCTCTCTCTCTCTCTTACTTTCTCGTAAGGGCGTCCAGTACGTTTATTCGTGCTGCTCGTTTAGACAGCTTTTGACGATCGCGCCACTGTTTTTTCTCCCTCTCTGCCGCACGACCTCTCCTATGCTATTAATTATCTCGAAAAGCGGTTTTGGGTAAAAGCCCATACATCGATTTTTTTTTTCTCCCACAGTAGCCAATTCACTGTAACCGCGAACAAAAAATTTTCCTACCGTGAAAAATTTATTTTCCACGAAACAGTGGTGAATTTGTTTGTTCAGGATTTCCTAAAACAAGATTGACCTTTGCTCTACAAATTTTTCAAAATACATAGCTTATGTCAGTCCGATAGGTCGGAATCAAACGTAATGTTATTTTTCTGAACAAATAGTAAAATATTGAAATTCTGTTCATTATTAAATTGCTATAATGTTCGTATGTATCCCTTTATGATGGCTTCTGAACTATAAGTAAGCAGCAAGAGTCGTGAATACGTGTTCGCGTTCACTGCCAGAGCCGGAAACGACTGGCGGGCTCCCCATATTGAGTGCAAAAACGAGAAGAATAATCTGTGACTATTAGATGTCGCAAGGAAGCCCGACGCGTTAATTAGTGTGAAATAATTGGGCAGTCTTCTGCCAGATGAGCGAGCCAAAAAGAGCTAAGAGGATGATATACTACATGCTACAATTTCGCATGAAATTAAAAAAATTGAATTAGTTTTTAAATTATTCATCAAATAAACAATGATTAATAATTTATATTGCATACACGTAAAAAAAGTATATAAATATCTTTTTTAAAATAGTGTTTTTCTAAGTAAAATATATCAAGTTGAGTTGTTTGTCAATCAAATCTTTCTCTTTATCGAACATTGGTCCCGATACTATGATGACTCGAGTGATTTTTGAATCGGTTCTGGTATCTTCGAGCATTCGAGAACGTGACTTGTAGCGGTTAACTCGGCTTATACTCACCGAGTCCCTTACTTCGATAAAAATGTTACGCGAGAAATGTCAATTGATCAATCATCGCTATTTGTATGGGTCATCGATCACAAACGATTTATGTATTTTATTTTCCCTCTCGATACGTCACGATCGTTCGACGTGAATTTCTAAGAAAAATATACGCTCCGCATTCGAGATTCTGTTATTGAGCGTGATTGAGCATTCGCGACGACTGCGAGAGACACGTGCGTCTGTTTCCTCTTCGCGAGAGCAAACCCGTCTTGAGAAGTTGTATGGTTTTTAAGAAGTTAGTATTTCAACAAGGAAAATCTCTATCGGTATCGGTACTTTCTCAGTGTACTGATAAAAATGATCAGATCCGCCCCAGTTTATACCAAGTAAGGGAAGGAGTATCAAAACGATGTTACCTTCAAAATAATCGTTCGGGCTTTTAACACTTTCGTTCGCAAACGGATTACAAGATTTTCCGCTCCGAGGCGTCTCAATCGAATTAATTTCTCGTATTTCTTGTTTGGGGTGCGAACCGCGACACCGCGACTAATCCGCTTGTTTACGGATCGATCGCGAAGTATAAAAAGTATCGAATTAGTTTCGATAAAATCTCGTACTCGGAGACACGTGTCTTTGGCTGTTAAATCGAGAAAGCGCGCAAAGAGCTCCGCTTCCGAATGAATAGATCGATCCCTCGACTAGACGGGTCAGGAACTCGCTTAGACGCTTTGATGTGAGCTAGATCCGTGATACTTTTTCACGACGCGCTGAATGCCCGCAATTCTTTTCATCGATAAACACGGAACCTAGTTCGATGTTTTCAGAACGTCCGTTGATATTAATCAAACGAAAAAATACTGTGAATTCGAATCATTTAATATTAATTTTCAAATTAAATTTTTAATGCAATTTTTCTAAAAGTAAAATGTGATGAAATTAATGAAAAATCTAAGTTCCTTTATCTTGATAATCATAAAGTACAGAGAACAAATTTGAAACGTACAAATATTGAGAGAGCTCCCAAATATTGAGAAAAGTCTAAAATAAATTATTCCCAGTTGACACCGTCCGTCTCATCGCATTTCCGATCGAGGGGTTGAAGATTTTCACGGGTGGGCCATAGGACACGAGTCTCGGTGGGAGATTTGTCCCTGCGCGACAGGTTGACGGGTTTTCGGGGGTAAACACGCCTCGGCAAGCGCGACTTGGAGTTTCCTCTCGAGCGGGGCGAGGGGAGAGGAGAACGGAATTCGAGAAAAAAAGTCTCAAACGTATGGATAAAGATCTGAAGCTCGTCACCCTCGCGGGCTCGTCGAGACTCCCCGCCCAGGTAGCCAAAAGAGGATAAAAACGAAAAGAGAACGAGACGGGAGAGATAAATCCAATAGAGATGGTCATTCGTCTTTCAAATTCCGTTCGCGGATATCTTGGCGCTCTCTGACGCGCCCAGCGGGCGGGATTTCGTGCTCCCCGTCTCCGTCGGTGCTTCGCCAATTCAATATCGATTCCTTATAACAACAATCGCGAAACGCTTCTCGCGCGCCTTTCCAACGCTAACACGAGTAATCCTTTTCACAACTCCCGGTACCATTGTGCCGAGTTTGGTATCGTACCTGAAAATCAAACTGTACATGTGACTTTCTGAGAAACGTTTAGAGAAAATTATGTGACTGTAAAATTTTACTAAACCGATTAATAAATAGAAAATTGAAAAAAAAAAAAATATGTAAAATTAAATTTATATGCGACATTACATATATTGGGTAATGGTTTTACACGAACTATGATTTTCTATACTCGTATCAAGAATGGAATCTGGTGCGACACGGTTCGCTCGCTGCACTCTAATAAAAATCAGACAAATGACTACATCGTGGAATTACGAAGGCAGAGGCTCGAGGCATAAATTTCACGAGAGCGGACGGCCGAGAGAGATAAAAAGAGTCGAAGTGAGGTGTGAGAGAGAGAGACAGAGTGAGTGTGTGAGTGAATAAATAGGAGAAGCCCGTTTACGTCATTGATCTCTCCGTTGGACTCTCCGTAGGGCCCCATGAGGCGATAACCGCGGGCGTGCGAGCCCTTCCAATCTAAATGCATACGATCCGAAAAATCATTTATATTTATCGTCGCCATCGACGACTGTATTTCTTCTCTCGTTGTTTCACGTCGTCATTTTTTTCTCATCCTAAAAAAATTTTTTTTACCGCAGGTCTCTCTCGCGGAGCACCATGGGTGTCGGAAAGAAACGGCGACCAGTGCGACGTCACGATGCAGGAAGTCGTCCTCGAGGATCGAGCTGCACTCGTTAACAACACGGCCGAGAGACTTCAAGCCACTTGGTTATCTCAAGAGTGAGTTTCCTTTTCATTTTCGTTCAATAGTAAAATTAATTTCGATAAATGTTGGATATTAACTAATAATTATTATTTACCATTCTACATCATTACTACTTTTACCACACTTTTTTCGTTTATCAACTAACATGTTCCCTGCGAAATTCGTAAAACTCACATCTCCCCCAGGGTTTCCCTGAGCAAAGAAATACAAAAGAAGCGAGGGTTGTTTATAACTGAAGAAAAAAATTTCCTCTGTCCGCTCCATCCTCGAAAGACCTCCCGTACAAACGCAGCCTCTTCAATTAGCCGAGTTTCGAATCCACGGGAGGAGAAATTCGAGCGCGATCTCAGCTGTTTGCTTCTCGTTAACTCGAGTTCGGCATTCACCTGGCCCGTGAAATCTCAATCGAGCGAGAGAGATGCCCCGTCTTGCGCATAATAGGGACCGAGGAAGATCTCGTCGAAGACGTACGCGTTCATCGAATCGTGACGCTCTCGGCGAGGGCGTTACGATTTCACACGAAGAAAAGTTCGCTCGCGCGTGAACTGAGTTATTCTTCGCGCCCTGTCATCTCGCAGATTCATCGGTGTCGATCGTTCCATTAAAAGCGATCTCGCGGATCGAACTGTCGCGCGGGTCTCCCTTTTGTCGCCCCGCCACATCGAATTCCCGTGAATAAGTCCCCAAACAGCTGGCCGTCCCGCCAGGTAGTCCCTCGCTCTTCGATCGACGAACAATGCCGCCTCTTCTTCCAAAGAAGCTTTCCGATCGCTCTGTGCTCTATTTTTTCCCTCCTTGGTTTTCATCCTCCTTCACCCGGATTCCCGATTTTCACCCTCCCACGAGATGCCCTTTCTCCTTCGGGGATTCGTCGAGGGAGACGAGGAAAATGAATCGGTGTGCTTGGGAAATGACTTTGAGACAGTTCTGTGCAAAATGTTTGATATTCTAAATATATTCTAAATCATTCACTGTAAGATGAAAAAAAAAACCTTTTAGAAGTACAATTGAATTACTCTTTCTAGAAGTGCTCTGTTTATCCATTTCCGGAAAACGAAAATACTCCCGGTTTCGGGTTACGGTCCTTAAAAATTTCGAGAGCAGAGATCTTACACGATTGTAAAAGTGGGATTCTGCGGCACGGCCGTCCTTCCTCCTCTTCTTATCTTAAACCATTTCCTCTCGAAATGGCTGAATATAGAGATCTCTAAGTAGGTGAAATAGGGTAGAAGTACCGATTTTTAACGCTTTAAGGATTGTAATATCTTCAAGTAATCTTTAAACACAACGGAAACGCATTATGAAGATGCTTTTAAATTCGATAAAAGAAAAAGCAGTCTAATTTCTTAATATTATTAGGTTTCATCGTTTTCGGATCTCGTATTATTTTTGAGAAAAGATCCTACGAAGGATTTTGCTCTTAAGAGACGAAAATCAAAACGAATGATAATCTTGAGAATCTCACGTTACTCCCAAAGGCTCAATGATTCTCGTTTAGAGATAAGTGAAATTTCAAGAACTCTATTTCGTATTTTCTTTTCCACGAATACTTGTAGAATTTTATAAATAAATATGAGAACTTAACTTTTAATCTCATCGAAAGGTTAAACGCAACCAAATTTAAAATAAATAAAATTAAGAATCAAAGGGCGCGTTCGAGGGAAATGGTCTACGATTCATTTTCTTTTCTTCGAGAGTTCTTTGAAAACATCCCTTCGTATCGACGGAAAGAAAAGAAGGTCTTGAGGTCGCATGTGTTCGAACGGATCATTTTTCTCCCTTCTGAACAACAAATTTTCTGTCTTTCTTACTACTCTTTGTACTCTCTGTCCTTCGCGGTCTATGCGCATCCCCTTCTTTTTCTCTAAACTAATTTCAATTGTCTTCGTGATCGAAGGTTTGAATATATTTGTTTATTAATCCGTTTTTCCTCGTTCCGTTTGCACAGGTGTGAGCTGAGAGCCGGACCGGAATACGTAATAAGGAAATACACGTTTTTCGAGAACGGTACGTTCCTGTTGCTCCGCAATCACTATGCCGAGGAGTCTTGTAGCGTCGCGACGCATACCGTCACGGCGCGTGGGTCCATCAAGCTCCTGTCGGCATCCATACTGACTCCGGGAGCGACCGAGGCCAGATTTAATCTCGACACCGTGCATATAGTACCTTTGAATCGTCAGGTGAGGACATCTTTTTTAGATGATCAAATCGCGAAATACCTCTTAATCGTATACATTAATGTTGACGTCAAATGAGGAGTTTGTAACATAATGTAGTAATAATCAGGGATTATCGAGTTAAATTATTCATCGTTGTTTGAATTTTTAGGTAGCGCATAAATTCGGTCATCGACTTAACGTCACGTGCAGCCCACAGCCGAGATGGAGACCTTACGTAGCTCACCTCGTTTACGAGCAACCCCTACATCGTCTGGGCAACTCGCACTGGCTCAGTTCGCGCTACAACTCTCTTCAAGGACACGCTTCGGCGAAGACGAGCCACGGTATCGACTGCCTCGAGCAGCTCGGCATCGAGTTCGGCGAGCTCCGGCTGGTCCGCGTTCAGCGAAAATTGACAGGCGCCAGGTCCTACCCGAGTAGCGTCGAGCAGCGAACTCGAGTCGAGCTCATGTTGGGCTCCCTGCCGGCCAACCCACGCACAAAGTGGACCCATCGACCCACTTCGCTCCAACCGACCGCTCTTTTGCGCTCCGATACGGTGAGTTATTCGGATAAGTCCGTCTTGGGCAGCTGGTATTTTTTCGAGTGCTTCTCATGGTATTGAGGTTTACTTTTGCGGTTCATTCCTGAAAAGAAACTTCTTTTGTTAATGATGGTAAAAAACTTTATGTAAGACCTTCAATCATTTTAATTTTAAATTATTCTATGACCAGTATTCGTGGTTTTTTAATTAAAAATTAAATTTAAAAAAAATTAGACTAAATTCAAATTTTATTTTGCAGATCGGTGGATGCCCAATATGCGGCAGCATATCTCGCGGGACCGAATACTCGCCCCCGCTGTTGCACGAAGTAGCTGCTCTGCCGGCTCTCCTTGGTGGTTTCTGGATAAGCACCAGCTGCGAAAGTACCGAGGGCGGACTCTGGATAAGACGCCAATTGCAAATGTTCTCTGGTGACAAACTCTGGTCTGGTAGATGGGACTATCACGCTGACGCGCGTTGCACCGTCTTTCTGTACGCCATCACCGCTGCCGGCAGTTACGTACAACGTCCAGGAAGAACACGCCGTCACGGCGAGCTCGCCAAGAACTTGGAGGCCTTCTTCGAGAACGATAGCTCCTTTGACAAACGAATATTCAAAAGAAGCTTACCAGAAACAGCTGACGAACAAATGAAGACACAAAAGATCGGAAGAAGCAGTAAGAATTTGGCGGAATGGATGACACCGCAATTGGCCCGCGAGCTGGTGAGCATGTACAGATCGGAGCATCCGAAACTGGAGAACATGCTGCCCACGGATGAAGAATTCTACGACGCCTTGAACAAGCTTAGAGACAGCGACGGCCGATTCAACGCAGAGAACATGTACGACAATGTCAACGCAATCGATGACGCCAAAACCGACACAGAAACTGAGAAAACTCTCGTTCGTTCTGAGCGAAGCTTAGATGATGGCTCTTATCAGCATTTGTTGAAAGATACTCAACCGTCCATGGCTGAATCCATAGCAGCTATGTTGCGAGGTAACCAGCGTTACGATGAAACTACGAAGAGACCTTCTCTGGCATCACTTCCATCTGGAACAACTGAGCTCGATCTTCACGTTGCCGAGAGTCTTCTGATTCCTGGTGATGTTGCTGTAGCGGCTCGCTGTGGTGGTCAGAAAGGCAGACCATTGATATCCTGGCCTAGAAATTGCGTACATCGAGCACTTAATGCACCATCGACGATTGGCTTCAGGGCCAAAGTTGGAGTCAGTTGGACGGGCCAGTATACATTGTTGCTCGGACCAAGAGACGATCATCTGTGGGAGGCACCCATTCAACAATGTGGTTCGACGCCATCCTACAATCCGGCTCTGAGAGCTCATCTGAGGAGAAGTGTTGGTATTAGCTATGGACTATTCTCCGGATCCTCGGCGTCTAGAAGTTCAAGTCTGACGATGCAGGTGCTGATCCCAGCTTTTCTCTTCTTCTTATTGAGATAATATGTAGATGTAGAAAAGAGATTGTACTTATGTAAAATATTGAGATTAGAGAAATTCTCTATTGTCTAGAGGATTGTTGTTTATCGATACTGTGTATCGCAGTTTTGTAAATAATTATATTGTGTAAGGCTTCATTGGAACTATCTCGAGTACCAATTAAAAAAGGTAATTTATGGTTGGCGTAAACTGTTGAGTTAGGTCTAGGTTGATATTTAGATTATAGTATATGTCTTTGGCAAATACTGTACTAATGATGTGAATTATGACCACTGTGTATTCGCGATCTTCAGTTGTCTTACATGCAAGTTCTTTGAACCAAATTATAAATAATTCTAAGTTATTAAAAGACATGTGACTACCCTTAAGTAAACACAAATAATGGGACTGAAGTTCGGTTTGGTTCTTCGATCCATGAATATAAATTAGTTTTCGGTTATGTAAATATGTATAAAATAGATATGATTTAATTTGAAGGCGTTCTTTTGAATTCAGAAATGGTTTCAATTCGATAAATTTGTTCATTTCTAATGAATATCATTATCAAACCAACGTAAAACCAACTACCTCTTAAACGATAAAAAGAATTCTCAGTCCAGTGTATATGATTGGACAGTGAAAATCTAAAGACTGTAAACATTTCTATTTATAATGCTTTTGTAATTTGACATTAGATTTATTTTTATACAAAAAGTCTGATGTTATATTTTTTTATAAAAATAAATCTATCATCACATACGCGAAATTTTATAATAAATTAAAGGTTAATTTTTAAAGGTACACTGCCATTATAGATTTAAAGTATAGATATAGAATATGCGTGGCAAAACTATTTCCAGTGGCAAGTGTGTGAATTATCTTCAATAATAAAATTCAGAAATTGATAGATAATTATACTTACTGTGTACTAGAAATTAGCGTTAGGAATTATAAGTAGGACAGCGAACAAAATTTTTGCGGGCAAATAATTAATGCGTATGACGTTTTGTATACGATTTAAGATAATACGTTAACGTAATCTTTGCTTTTATGTATGAATAA
The DNA here is from genome assembly GCA_003055095.1 of Goniozus legneri. Classification (NCBI taxonomy): domain Eukaryota; kingdom Metazoa; phylum Arthropoda; class Insecta; order Hymenoptera; family Bethylidae; genus Goniozus; species Goniozus legneri. The sequence continues at coordinate 29,197 of NCVS01000490.1, read as the reverse complement.
GTATATTTTTTTATTCGATTGTCTTCGATGTCACGTGTTTCTACAACGTAATTGCTAACACGATACTTAACACCAGTAATATCGAAGACGTTGGTGATTTTCCTATCAGAAATAAAACAAATAATTAAATAAACTTGAATAAATTTACATTTCTTATTACCAACTCTGAACCCACTATTATATTTTCCGTATTGTATTAAGATAAACGATTGAGATACCTCAAGTTCAGCTACTCGTTAATTAATTTCTATTTTCTCTCGCAATGTCAGTTGTAATGAATGTGCGTATTGTGTGTATAGTACGTTTTGCCGTTATCAATGTGTTATAAATTATTCTTCTTAAGTGGAATCTTACTGCCTCTTGGCTCGAAATCAGTTCCACACGTTAAAACTGATATTTTGCCTCAGTACTCCCACGAAGATGACACGGTTGACAAGTGTAACGATATAGTCCGCGGTTGTTAAGATTCCACGAGAAATTCGTAGGTCAAGTTAATTCGCAAAATTCAATCGATAAGAGACCAAGACTGTTACTACATCGGTGTGAAAAAAAAAGTTGTTACGCGCATCAAATTATTTATACTTTTTTTCTAATTAATTTAACGACCGAGGCATACGAAAACCATTCAACATGACGCTAAACGAGTCCTTGAGCGTCGTCGCGGAAACACTTCAGCGCTTTTCCTTTGGATGGGCTGATTACACCCTATTCAGCATGGTACTCGTCACCAGCCTCGCTATTGGGGTTTATTTCGGATTCTTCAGCAAGCAAGACAGCAGTACCGAATACCTGCTAGGAGGTAAAAGGATGGGTAGCTTCCCCGTCGCATCGAGCATCGTTGCTAGGTTTGTTGACAATTTATGCATTTTCATATAATAAAAATTAATATAGTTAGTGTACGAAGAAGATTCTTAAAAAAGTTAAGAAAAGAGTCAAGTTAATCTGAAAACGTGTATTTCCGAAGACGTCACGAAATGTCTCAAAAGGTGCATACGAGATATTAAATTGTCTCCGCGTTTAACGTCATACATCTTATTAACGTAATTATCAGAGACTCTTTATCTTTTAAAATCCTCATTACAAATTTCATGCGATATCGATAATTTAAATAACAAACCTAATTAAACTCGAAAACGTAAACTTTATTTGCATCGTTATCTCCAATGCAAATAACCGTAATTTTGTATTTATTTCAAATCAAGAGTTCAGAATTGTAACTCAAATATTGCGAGACTTCTGTAACTTCTGTACCTACGTAGTTCGAGGATGACAAACACATATGCGCTGTCTCGGGTTCACTTATCTGCCTTAGCACATTTCTCGCTCCCGAATAAATCAGCCGTGACTGTCGTGTTAAGCGCCACATTTTTCGTCTCTGTTTAGCCATGTGTCAGGCGTCACGTTGCTGGGAATACCGTCGGAGGTGTACGAGCACGGATCCCAATATTCGGCCGTCATATTCACGACGCTGCTCGCGTGCCTCCTGACGGCCTACGTCTTCCTCCCGGTCTTCTTCGATCTGCAACTGACCAGCACGTTCGAGTACCTGGAGCTGAGATTCTCGCGTTCGGTGCGCTCGCTATGTTCCCTGCTCTTCATACTCTCCCTCTTCATGTACCTGCCGATCGTTGTCTACGTGCCGGCTCTTGCATTCTCGCATGTCACGGACTTCAGCGTGCACGTCATTACGCCTGTCCTATGCGCAGTCTGCATCCTCTACACGAGCATTGTAAGTTTCAACGACCTCTTCGAGTGGAAAAACAAAACTCGATAATGCGTTCTTGAACTACATTTCGAGACGAAAATGTTTTGAGAAAGACATTCATGTTGAAACAAAATTTCAAGTAAGATATGTACGTCAATACCAAGCCTTGTGTTTCCACTCGGGTGGATAGAGAAAAACATCCGTTTTGGAAATTACGAATGACCATGGGATACCAATTACTTTCGTCTTGTGTACCGCGACAAGCGTCAACAAGCATTGAATTACAAATTATGACCAGTTCGTAGAATTTGGGGGATTCACTTTACATTCAGGGAATTTTCTTTTAACTGTACAATTTTGGGAATGAAATTTTTATTTTTCAATTAATGAAATATTTTATGAAAAAGTTATTAATAAAAGAAGAATTCGGCAATAATTCAATTAACTTTTTCCAAAATGGCAAATATTCTAACTTGGTAAATATTATTCGTATGGTAAATCTAGTGGACTACCCTCGTCGTACAGTAAACATCGCTCCTGCCTTTGCTAACACCTGCATTTTTCACAGGGTGGACTTAAAGCCCTTGTGTGGTCGGACACAATTCAGTTTTCCGTCACAGTGGGAGGTCTCTTTGTCGTACTAGGGCTCGGTTTGAAATCGGTCGGTGGCGTTTCCGAGATGTTGCGGATTTCGGACGAGGGTGGCCGACTCGTCATGTTCGAGTGAGTATAGAATCGAAGAAGCTCGGGGTGTCTTATTATTCGAGATCGAACTGAATTTTTTTCCCCTCGAATTAGCATGAATCCCAGCCCTTTCGTGAGAAACAGCTTTTGGACTATGATCACCGGTTTGACTGTTGGGATGCTCGCTCACACTGGCATCAATCAAGGTACCGTTCAACGATTCTTGTCGGTGCCAACAAAGAAACAAGCTCAGCGGTGGGTAAACGTAATAAATTAAATGATCGATAATGATAATTAATTACGAATGAATGAATAATTTCAATCTATTTATTCAACGATTTAATTATTTATTGTGTTTTCAGTGCCATAATTATGACGGCTGTAGGATTAATTGTTGTCAAAATGATTTCCGTTATTAGCGGATTGATTATTTACGCTAAATACGCCGATTGTGATCCACTATCGACAAAGGTAATTTCGAAAATTTTCTAAGGACAATTCAGGACAAATAACAATAAATCTTTTTGTGAAATTAGAAGGTGAAACGGACCGATCAGTTGCTACCTTTCTACGTAATGGACGTTGCTGGTGGTATTCCTGGTTTGCCAGGATTGTTCGTTGCCGGTCTGGTGAGTGCTGCACTCGCCACAATGAGCGCTGGGCTCAATACAGTCTCTGGTATCATCTACGAAGATTTTCTATCATCGTGGATCCCCGACACCCCTTCGAAGGGCAAGAAAGCAGCCACTATCATGAAAGTAAGCAAAAAATGCGGAACATTATAAAAACCACACAACAACAAATTTTTGATATTGTTCGTAGTTAAAAGAATATTATTGTATAACAAAATTCTATTTCAGATAATCGTAGTGCTAGTCGGAATAGTATCGATCGGTCTGGTGTTCGTGACGGAGCGTCTGGGCTCGGTATTTCAAATTGCGGTCAGCATGCGTAGTGTCACGGACGGTCCACTCCTCGGCCTCTTCATCATCGGCATGTGTCTGCCCTGGGTGGGCCCGAAAGGCGCCGTAGCTGGCGGTTACACGTCGTTGCTGGCTACCGCCTTCCTCGTCATTGGCTCGCAATGGCATATCGCCAACAAGAGACTGCACCACGACTCGCTGCCCGTGTCGGTAGCTGGCTGCGCGTTTCCCCTCAACGAGACAGTCACCACGAACGCTCACCCCGAGCCGGATTACGAGCCTATGGCTCTCTTCAGGATCTCCTTCATGCATTTCAGCAACATTTCCGTTCTGACTGTCGTAATAGTCTCTCTAATAGTCAGCTACTTCTTCGACAAGGTCGACCTAGCTGACATCGACCCGAGACTCATTTCACCGGTTTCGAAGAGGTGAGTTCTGTCGTGTCTATTTAATTCTTCTTTTTTATTAAAAATATACTTTTTTTTAGATTCTTGCCCAAGAAAGCATACATGGAGGTGCCTCTGAAGGATATCACGGAAATAAAGAAAACGGAGAAAATCGAGCGCAAAGATGAGAAACGCGAGGGAGAACCAATCGATGAGATAGCTCGTTTGAAAATGACCGAGAGCGAAATCTCTCGGGTCGGCTGAAACATATTTCGCGTATACCAAAGCTGTAGGTGAAACTTGTTAAACCGATTAAATACATATACGAATACTCTGAAATATATAATTCATGGAATGAAATATTTATTCGCGTGAATATTAAATCGAACGATTTTTGTTTTCAGTGCTCGCATATGAGGAGATGCAACAGAGAATTTTCATATTTGTAATTCGGGTCTCTATAGTCGGCTCGCAATCTCCCATCTGAAATAAGCTTAAGTCAACGATATAATCAATCGAATACTCTTTCTCTCTTCCCGGAGAGGGAAAAAACGCCGAGAAAACGCTTGCAAGATATATTTATAACGATGGTAGGATTGTCGGGGAATTCTCGCCGAAGGGCGAAAAACAGTCGGCGTACGACGAACCTTCTTCCGTATAAATATCAATTAGTCTCTAATTCGTGCAATCAGAGGCAACGTTTCCTCGTGCGCGAGTTGTAAATTTGATTCCGCGAGAAGAGTCGCGTTAGCCTCCCAGTGAAATTAGTTTCCTTATTGATTAACGTGCGCATGCGCCTATTGGCCTATGCAGACGATACTCGGCGAAATCCGATCTCTTCTTGACGTTTTTATTACTTTCTCTCTTTCTCCGTACACGTTATCGCGTGTGATACGAAAATCGTAAATTTCGCGTGTTTCGTCGCGCGCGGTTGCAGCGATACCGCAATCGCTCGAATCCTCACCTTCCGCACATAATACGTGATTCATCGCGCGACGTGTAAACAAACGTGGCACACGTCACGAGATCCTACCGCAACTTTATTACGGGCATATGTACATGGGCTATCTTCGCTATACAGTATCAAATTATCTACCGAATGTGTATATTTAATAAAAATGTATTAATATATAACTGATTTTATTTGTCGATTGATTTTTACCTTCCCATCAGAAACACACTATATAGTACTAAAAAAAGCGTGGAATAGTATACCTTAGTTTCCTAAAAACCCTTAGTACTCATTTGGAAAATTTTTCATGTCACCGCTTTATATAATACAAACATAATACGAATGCTAATTTCTTTGAACTCGTCTTAATCTTTTTTTCCAAACAGCAGATAGCGAGCATTCATTCGTTTATTACTCGTAGAACTCGAATCGTCGTCAAAGTACAGTCAGATAAAAATTCTAGGGCAGTGCAATTTATGACACCCCATGTCGCTCAAAGTTTAGGGTAGTAGAAATTCAATCGACAGAGCGCCGTAATCTTTTTTCGAGGTGCACTATTTTGATACGTCCATTAGGGCCGTCGTCCTGCGATTGGTAGGACGAAGGGAGTGGGAGATAAAAAGAGAGAGGATGCGCTCGGAGGAGGAGGGGAGTAGCAAAGCTGTTGCATAGCGGTAAATCCGCGAGAATTGGGCGATGGGGGTTTCGCGTGCGATGTGTCGAGCTCCTGCGCTTGCGTTGCTCCGGTCGGGCGAGATCGTGGGTGGCCGGGCGTCGTCGTCGGCCGACTCGTCGTCGTCTACGTCGAGCGCGACCCCAGGGCACACGTACGACGTCGACCGCGCCTAACCGCGCTCGCACACGTGGGTCAGCAACCGACACGGCACCAGCAACAGCCTTCGACCCGACAGCAATCTCCGAACCCGCCCCGCTCGGCTCGCACAATCCCCGTGACCTTCTACGATCCTCTCGGCGCTCGCTAACTCAACAAGTATGCGCGACGATGACGACGAGGACGCAGGCCTAGGATACACGAACTCGCTCGTGTCCTTCCGCTCGACCGACTCGGTGCGATGATCTCGTCCAAGTGAGTACAACAATTACGTGCTGTTACGTGTGTGCGAGAGTTTTTCTTTCTCATTTTTGGGATCGCCTCGAACGAATTAGAGATTGATGTCTCGTTGCTGAAATTTTGAAAGATTCGAGAGAGGGAGGGCAAGGAGTGGATGGAAATAGAATTTTCAACGAAAATTTATGGGATTTAAGATTAACGCGCAGACGGTGATATCGATCGAACGAGGAGCGCTGTTTTTCATTTATTTTCTTTTCCCTTTTTTTATGAGACGAAGTTCGCGGTGAGAGAAGGAAATTTTCGGCCGTGTTGCGTTTTGATTTGCCATGATGCGTCGACAATGCGAGCTCAACGTTGACCTAAATTCGCCGGCTGGAATATAAATTTTGCGCTGCGCGGGTCTACCTGCTACCGTGCGCGCCCTTGTTGCTAATCAAACGCGATACTCGCGCCTGTCGAATTCGATCGATATGAATTGATATCGCGAGAGTGGATGAGATACCTCAAGTTTATTTCTCTTATTCCTGTACACCCGGAGAAATTTTGACGATCGAACACTAGTAAACTTGTAATTTCATCTTATTTTTTCATAAAATTAACAAATTGAAAAGAGAAATGTTATTAAAAATTTTCCTCTTGCCAAGAAAAGAAAAACATTCAGTTACCTCGACAAGAATTTCTCCGAGCGCGAGACTGTTTTATCGTCGTTCCGGGGATAGAAGTTGGATTTTTTAGCGCGCGATAGTGATTGCGTATTTTTTATTCACGCAGCTCACTCGCGGCCGGGTGATTCACGGTAACGGCGCGAGCCGTGCGTCTGCAGCTGAATCGTCGGGGATCGCACGAGGAGGATGAAACCGCCGCCCGAAAATTATCAGACGATTTACAGCCGCGGCGGATATCGATAAATATCGATAAGAGCGACGCGAGTCGCCGAAAAAAACAGAAAACAATTCCACGCAACCTGTTGCAACAGGAAGATTCGCAAAAATATCCGCTGTGAGTGTTGTTTCGCGAGCTCGCGCGGATTTTCGCGTCGAAAAGCGAAAACTCGAATTTACGACGCATCCGAAATAGCAATTACGCGATCGGAGCGAATTCAGCGTGGCATTGTACAGACGAGGAGAGGAGAAGCCGGGGGAGAGAGTGCGCTGAAACGGAATGAACGCGAGAAACAGTCAGTCAATAGGGTCGGTAAATTGACTTCGAGCGAGGAAGGAAAATATAGAGGGAGCGAAGTGGGAAGGCGATTGGAAAACGGTAATCAGGCGTGAAAAGTCTCTCGGTAATACGAGCGTGGAGGCGGCTCAACGAGAGGCTGGATAATAGCCCATCTCGAGCGAATTCATACGGGAATGCGGAAGCCGAGCGAAATTGGAGAATTTAATTCGCGCCGCGCGTCCGTTTATAAATAAATTCCGATCTCCCATAGTTCGCGAAACGAAAATTCAATTTTCGTTAATCGATCGAGTTTCGCCAATCCGAATTCCCCAGCTTTCGAAAATAGTCGACTCCTCGATACTCCATAATTCACGAAACGAGAAACGGAGATGTATAGTTACGGCGGCGTTCGGGCGACGTTTCGTCTTTAATAATAGATA
>NCVS01000490.1:0-21828 GCA_003055095.1 Goniozus legneri | reverse complement strand
AAAGAAGCGAGGGAAAGAGTCCGTAGGACGAAAAAAGAACGGCTTCCGTCAAGTCTCGTTCCGAAAAATGTGCAGTCGCGCGTCTCGAGCTCGCGATCGCGGTCGGCTACGACGCTGAACGTTCCGTTTCTGCGCTATTTTCTCGTCTCGGACAACCGAAGCGCGGAGGGGGCTCGACATGAGAGTGCCCGAGGAATCATGTCACTCTTACAGCGCTCACTGCTGACGCTATCGGTGCTGATAACGATCGGACTGGTGGGTCTTCTGGCCAGCCGGAAATTCGGGATCGAGTTCAAACGCAACGACGCGCTTTTGCTGGAGATGATAGCGAATATAAGCACCGGCCTCGACAGGCTCAAGACCGAGTTCGACGACATATCGACGCAGACGGAGGTGGCCAGGGGGAGGCTCAGGCAGCTCGCCGCTCTTCATCGCGAGAATCTCTCGGTTTGCGCGATGCTCCTCGACAAACGACGCAATCGACTCAGACGGGCGTTGGATAAGAACCGCGCGAGGAGCCTGGAATCGATAAGGAGCAGAGCCAGAACGAGGAGGACGATCGTCGAACGATGACGACGATAGGTATTTCTATTGTATTCGTATCGAGAGAAATTCGCTGGATCTGCTATTTTTATTTTTACCATCGAGAAGAGAGTTTCTTTTCGATCATTCTCGGTTTCTTTTGTAACAACGACAATCACATAATTCACATTACGAAAAGGAGCTGCTGAGAACATTTTTAAAAAAGAGTTAAAATTTTGAAACAAAAAGTTTAAATCTCGTTGATCAAAACAGGGTTGATAGACACGAGTTGCGACGATAATTTGGTACAAACTTACACAGTCAAATCCAGATTTCTCTCGGTAAATACGAATTAGCGGAGAAAGTATTTTCGATTAAATATATCGAGCGTAGTAAAAATTGATAACCGTGAGAGACCGTCGAAGGCCAAGAGTGCGGTCAATTCGGTACACGCGATCGATTCGGCCGAAAGACAGTGATGACTATTACCTGCGTTGCGAGGCTGTGGAATTATTTTTATTCTCTGAGGTGTTAAACATTGTGCTGTTTCGTAAAGGGGCCATTACAGCCACGGTTTTTCTATCTTTGATTGAAATATATTGCTCACCGTAACACCTAGTGATATTTTTTTGAGTAAAATTAAACGAATTATATCTTTGAGGATTATCAGTATAAAGATCAGTATAAATGAATCTCGTCGAGATGGACATATTTTAGATCAAATATTAGTAAATCGCACAGGTTTATCCCTGGATCGCGGTTTATTCGTTTCGAAATATTTGCACTCATCGATCGATAAGAATATTCATATATAGATAAGATTATTTAGAATAGTCAACTGAAAGTGACGAACTTATTTCGACAATGACCAATAGACGTAAGTGTGAAAATCGTAATTTTACGGTACCGTTGTTCATCGATTCGCAACGTTGGTTTGCTCGATAAATTGAGTTACGAATTGGTATTTTAGTATCTAGCGAGTACTCGAGCAATTTGTGGCTGCATGTTAAATATTATATTATTGTAGCGTGACTCACATGATCGAAATTGTGTACTTAGCGTAGAATGGCAAATTACACGCACTGCCTATAGGCAATCACGATAAACGTTAGTTGACGAAACTTGTGTTGGTTAACGATGTGCATCGTTAACCAACACAAATTCATTGCTTTCATTGCTTCCTCTGTGAATAATGAGTTCTAAATCGATACGGCTTCGCATTCGAAAATGCGCTAGTAAAAATCAAAACGAACATATTAAAATCGATAATCGACAACTTTGAAACAAATTTTTATTCTTAAAAATAATAACGGTAACTTGTCGGTAATGTCGATCGAAAGAATCAACAATGTTATATTTCTTACTCGTTTACATGAGAATATACGAGGACGAGCAAATCGGTATTATCTAGCTACGCTTAAATGTATAAAAATATGATATAGACAATCACACATGAGATATTTGGATATAATCTGCCAAAAATGTTATGAAAGTAAAATTTTTATCATTTATAGTTAATACGATATCGATATTGAATCAAAGAATGTTAGAAACTTTAAAAAATGGAGGTTTTCATCACGGGGGCCAATAAAGTTGAGATAAAGAAGATGAGGTTTTGTATAGAAATATTTAATTGAAGAATATTAAAGAAAATAGTACCATTGAAATATTTAAGACTTTCAGTTTTCCGACAAACGCTGAAAGTGCCAAATGAAACGTAATTCATTATAGATTTATGTTTTTAAATAAATATATATGATGCGTATATATATTTAATGAAATATTTATAATGCTTATGCAATTATAAATGTAAATAATAAAATGATATACATATCATTCGATTATTTGTATTTGGAACTAATCGAAATCGACACAATCTTTCACATCTAAAGTGACAAAGATTTCGAACACCAATACGTACTTAATTACAATTGATTACAATTATGAAACTTGTATTGTTGTCAAAATAATTGTTTGATTTTAATTAAGTAAAGTTACGTATTTTTGTACTCCTGCTTGAGATTGCAAATAAAGTTATTTGCTGTGAAATCTGAAATTCTCCTTTTTTTTATCCTATTAAAAAATTTGGACTATATCAGAACCAGTTGTTCGTATTTTCACCCCGTCGCGACGAGAAAGATCTATATTCGAGGAGCGTCGAAGATCGTGCGGGTACGCAATCGTTTAGTTACGCTACTGCGATTGGGATTTTATCGAGCGATGTGGTCGTCGTATCTGCGAAACGAAGAGACACACTCAGTGTGAGAAATTCATTCTCGGTTGTCTGCAGCAGCGTAGTCAGTGCGCCGAGTGGAGCGTGTTGTCGATCGTCGGTCAAGGTCGTCGACACGTCTGTAGTCAACAGAGACGTCCAAGTTTCGGAATTGGCGAGTAGCGATAATCAGTTGGGACGCAGCGCGCGACAACGAAACACGAGGAAACATTGGCTCCGGGCCAGATTCGAGAAGAAGGCGTAAATATGAGCGAGAAACCAGGTGAGCGTGTATCAATTTATCGACTTACGTAAGGCGCGTCTTTTTTCCTTAACAACTAGAGCCTCTTCGATTATTACGAGCCCACGCGATGTATACTCCTATCGATACCAACTCTACTATACTTCGGAAATACCGGTTTTTTAATTGGTTCGATGATCTCATTTAATGTTGGCATACAGTTTTGTCTGTTCGACTCTAAAACCAAAGGAAACTTTTTTGGAAAATCGAATGCAAATGATTTTCTGAAATTATTTATCGTTGCTCAGGATGCTGCGGACCGGGCTACAGGAGTCCGAAAGCCGCGATGATGGAAGGCCCGCGCGAGAAATTGATGTACGTTGTGTGCATACATACGGATCCCGAAAAGAGCGATGTACTGTCGACTGTCGATATCGATCCATCGAGTCCAACTTATTGTCAGGTATACAAAACGCGTAATTTATTTTTATCGAAAGTTTACAAATTTATGACACCAATCGATATATCCATCAAATAATTCCTCGTGAGTAAAAAACGGTTCGATATTTTGCATGGCAACAGTCTGCGCAATCACTTTATTGGAGATTAATTAATGCAAAGACAAACAAATATGGGTGGGGGGTTTTTTTTTCATTTTGTTTCTCTGCAAGAAATATTTACCATTGAATTTTAACTTGTTTTGACTTTTGTCTTTAATTTACTTGATGAGAAGACGACTCGATTATATAAAAAAATAATAAAATATCGACTAAAATATTGAAATACAATTATATAACAAATCAAAATACACCTATAACATATTTTATCGAGAAAAAATAATTTCTAATGTGAATTCTTAAAACGGTATTCACGACGCTTTTAACTAGTATGATCCGTTAATATAGGTCATTCACAAACTGAGAATGTTACACGTCGGAGACGAGCTACATCACTCAGGATGGAATATTTGCAGCAGCTGTCACGATGTGCCCCGAAAACGAGACACTATGGTCTTGCCATGTCTGATGTCGGATAGAATTTATTTTGTCGATGTGAGCAATGAAAGAGCTCCGACGATCAAAAAGGTATTCGACAGAACTATAAAACTGAAAACAACTTTCCGTAATAACAAAACAATTTAAAGGTCTTGGAACCGGAAGAGATGCACAAGTACGGTCTGGCTACCCCACACACCGCTCATTGTGCGCCAACCGGTGACATTATCATCTCGACCTTAGGGAAACCAAACGGCGATGGTCTGGGCGACTTTTTGTGCATCGATAGCGAAACCCTAACTGTCAAAGGGCCCTGGACGAAGGGCGATAAAAAAGCTAAATTCGGTTACGATTTCTGGTACCAGCCTCACCAAGACACACTGATCGCGTCGGAGTGGGGCACACCTCGCGTGTTCAAGAGAGGTTTCACGGCTGGCGACAGCGACGACCCCAGTGAGTTTGAAAAATAGTTTCTGTATTCCCGTTTTCGACGGCAAAAGATCACTCAACCGCTTTTTTGGGGCCCTTCTAAGCACCCATCGATTCCGTTCTTTACCGTACCAACTACTTAATATCTTTGTTATATGTATAACGGGGTGAGATATAGACGTGACCTTCTGACTTTTAGTGGTTTACGGAACAAGCTTGAATGTGTATTCTTGGACCGAGAGGAAACTTATTCAAGTGATAGACTTGGGTCGTGAAGGTTCAGCGCCTCTGGAAATCAGATTTCTCCACGATCCAAAGTCGAGCGAAGGATACGTCGGCTGCGCCGTTAATTCGAAAATTTTTCGATTTTTCAAGAACGAGAATGGAAGTTACACCGCTGAGAAAGTCATCGATGTGCCGGCTAAGAAGGTCGAAGGATGGGTTTTTCCTTACATGTCAGGTATTGAATAATTTTTTTTTTTTTGACATTAATTAATGTAAGAATTGTGCTATGTAAAATTTGAGCTGAAAATTTATGTACTTGGTGTCGATTCTGTTTCATCAATTGACATCACGCAGGTATGATAACGGACATTCTCATCAGTCTGGACGACAAATACCTCTACTTTTCGAATTGGCTGCACGGTGACGTCCGGCAATACGACATCACCGATCGCAGGAAGCCAAAGTTGACTGGCCAAGTCTTCCTGGGTGGCTCGATGCTCAGTGACTCGAAAGTCCGCGTCGTGGAGGACAAAGAGTCCGACAAACAGCCCGATCCGGTTTTCATAAAGGGACGAAGACTTTATGGATCACCGCAAATGTTGCAACTTAGTTTGGATGGACGTCGTTTGTATGTGACAACATCTATTTTCAAACCTTGGGACAAACAATTCTACCCTGAACACGTAAAGTAAGTTTCAGTATCAAATTATTTCTTTTCTCAAGAAAAGAAGAACCAAAAAGGTTCAACAAAAGGTTTTTACATACCTATACTCAGTGTTATGGGTTAGAGGTTAAAAATTATTATTTACATAAGATGTAACGTAAATTATGTTTGTTTTTAAAGGCATGGATCTACGGTGGTGAAATTGGATGTAGACGTTGAAAATGGGGGTATGAAACTAGACGAAGAATTTCTTGTTGACTTTGGTGCCGACAAAAATGATATTTTGTTAGCACACGAAATGAGGTAAGTGTCTTCCCGGAATATCGCGGATTATGTATTTCGATTTGTATATACATTACTTACCAAATACTTTCAGATATCCGGGAGGCGACTGCACATCGGATATATGGCTTCCAGAAAATAACGACTGAGATATATAAAAAAGGTTTTTTATTTTTATATATTCTGTACCTAATATACAAATAAAATTTAGAAAATAATAAAATTCTATTAGTCTGTACACATACTTATTTACTGTATCTACCAATTGTATTTATTAATTTTACGTATTAAATTTTGACCGGGCAGTCTGAGCAAACTTTTGAAATTTAAAAACTTTCTCAAACTCATTTTCAAAACTGTTACAGAAATAACTACCGACCTATTTGTTGACTCGAATATTTTTATTTGACGTCTCTGTTCGCTGCCTATGCTCCAGAAGCTATTTTTAATTTAACACCAGTAGATGTCGTACAGTCGCACGATGGTTGGTTAATTAGAATAGCGCGGTATATCTAGAGATGCGAGTTGTGAGGTTATTCGATTACTTTTGTTTATGAACCATTCAAAAATATGATACCGGAAGCGGAACGATTCTCGATGTTCAAAATCGATTGACATATTTTTCATGCCATTTATGTCAAAATTATCAAGTTGAAAAATAATAATTTTTGACTATTTCAAAATTCCTATAATATAAATTATTTGTTTGCCACACCTACATTTCCATGTTTATCAGATTGCTCCGTCCTATCAGTGAGTATTAGTAGGCGTAAATTATAAATTGACAACGCACATAATTATTGCTAATAACATACTAAATTTTATACGTATATTTATAAATTTTCATTTTTATTATCTAGTTTTCGCTAATTCTTCAGTTTGTACTTAAAAATTTTTAAAAATTATTTATCTCTATGAACAGAATTTCTTTTTTTATTACACCTCTTTAATCCTTAATTTTAAACACTATATCGCTTTTATATATTTATTTTCATAAAACTTTTTAAAATTATGATCATGTTTGAGTATTTTAATTTCAAAAATTTAGATATTATTCAAGATGAACAATAGTAAAGTATCTCTGAGCAATTATTTGCAAATTGATGTTAATCGAATTGAAAAAAAAAATGAAATAGGTAAAAAGAATAAATATGACAATATTGAGTATAAAAATATTTTAAAACGTATTAAAAATGATGGTCGGAAGAAAAAAGATTATAGTATTTATACAATGGGTCAGAATGGGCCAAAGAAGGAAGAAATTCAAAATCGATATTTAGTGAGGAAATCTACGCCTTCTAATATGAAAAAAGTACAAGAAGCAACATCTTCGCACAGAGAAATGTTGTCAGAGGTTTTTGTTGATATATATTCTCAATAAATACATCATTTTATTAACAGATAATATTATACCTTAGGTCTCGGATAATGTCATACCATATCTACCAAATCAATATATAAAATCTAAAGCCAATAAAAAGCCATTTGCGAGAAAAGGTGAAATAGCTGAAATATTGAAAAATTATTATAAATTGAAAAATAATACACGGAAAAGTAAAAAAGATGAGTTACCTTTCCCAAATAATATACTGCATGTAGATTATGAAAATGAATCGTATAAAAATATATTTTCACCCTCTGCTGTATTGGGTATAAAATTTACACCATATATGTTACACGGATCATTGAATTATAACATTTTCGATTCGCCATCTACTCAAAAAGTCACCAGTTGTGATAATATCCCAAAACCTCCTGCCCCATCTAAGTGCTCGTTATGTTCAGAGAATTTGGAAATCGATAAATATTCTCCTATACATGAAAAATTAACTAATAATTCTTCATTCAATTTCAATAATGAACTTGAGAATACTTCAAAAAAAGAACATGAATGTAAGAAATCCAAAGAATTGCCAAAATCAGATTTGAATGTTACCTTATCACAGAAGGTTTTAAAAACCAATAGCGATAGTAGTTTGTCATTTAAGAAATCTTCAATTCTCATAGACAGTGAATATCAGTTAGGAGTGTTTAATTACAATCAAGATTTTTCAACAAAAACCAAATCTAGTGATTCTGATTTGTCAATGTATACTTACTTTGATAATAATGAAATTATTCAAACTCAAACCAATAGTGAAATTCTTATTAAAAAAATAGTAAAAACTATCTATTCCAATCAATCAAATAATTCCATTGATGTGAAAAATGCAAACAATTATTCTTGGATGGATAATATTGGTATGTTACAATCAGATAGAAGTCACGAAAGAAATGTCAACAAGAATCATAGAAAATATAGAAAGAAAGAATGTAAAATAAAATACTCTTGGCAAGTTATTGGTATGAGTTCTCAAACATCAGAGATTTTATTAAACAATCCAAGAAATGAAAATAATACAAATTTTAAAAATTCATGTAAGAAAATGTATGAATGTAATATAAAATATTCATGGGAAATTATAGATATTGGTATTCAAACATCTATAGTAAATAAAAGTGATTCCGAATATTGGGGAAACACCCAAATATCACCTAAAAAATGTAATAGTATGAAAAATATATATGAAAATAAAAATAATTGCTCTGTGTTATTGAGAAATAGGAATATCAATATCATTAGACAAGATGAAATTACTCAAACATGTTTAGAAAAAGCCAACCAAACTGATTTTAGCGACTAATATTGTGTTTACCCTAAAGCCTAGTACATTTCTGCTTAAATAATTACATAGAAAATTCTCAATTCTAAAAATCAATCTAAAAAAAATATAATAAAATCATTTTTTATAGCAAATGACATAGAGCAAAGGAACGTGAATTTGGATTCTAATCATGGATAAAGTTATGAACGAAGATGATGTGGTGTACCAAGACATGAATACATGTAGTAGTAAATCCATGTTTAAAAGCGCTGAACAAAGACTTCCATCGTCATCAGATATGGAGGAATTTTTGAGCGAAAGTTCAAAACATTCAAAGAAAATTGAATTATTAGCTCGTTTGAATTATACCCAGAATAAACTAAAACTGTATGATCAAACAGTGAGCAGGAGTTGGTGCCCTGATCCATCATTATTTTTGCAAGAAGAAAATACAACTGTTGATGATACAAAATTGCCACATCATGTACAAGAAAATGTTTCTGACATAATCCAATCTGCACACGAGTATGTTACAAAATTAGAGGAGCAAATTAGAGATTTAGATAGTGCCGATCAACTGGTAATCACATAATCAAAATATTTTTTTCAAAATTTTAAATTACATAATTTTAATATTCAATTTTTAGATTGAAAATAGTGCAATAAAAACAATTAATGAAATAGATGAAACATATGAGATGTTATTAAAAAAAGTATGTGATACGATACATCAGAAACAAGAGATATTAAAACTGGAAGCACAAATTAGAAAAAATGAGAGTTTGTTGCCATTGAAGGCATGCAGACAAGAAGTAAATGTACAAATTCAAAATGCCCAACAACTTATTACTTTAATTAAAGTATTAACACAATATCCACATATGTTTACCCGCGATAGATTTAATACAATTATTGCGGCCAGTAACAATATTGGCAGGTACGAAAATATTAAAAATAAAGTATTCATACTGTAATTATATTCGAGTTAACAAGTATATACTTTAAAATTAGAATACCAGCAGTACCATTTCTAGAGGAGCTTCCCCATATCGGATTTAATTGTCCTTCAAATTCAGATGTAGAAGAAATTTTAAATCGTATATCAGATATCGGTTCTATCTCGCGAGTAGGACCAGTTCAGATAACTGATATTGAAGAAAGACCGGCGGGTTTATTTATTAAGTGGACAATTACCGACCCAGAATATATCGGTGAGGATCAAGTTTTCATTGTTCAAAAAGCTTATGGAGAAATTTTGGACTCTGCTGACAACACGTTTGAAACCATATATATTGGCTCGATGACGTACTGTTTTGTACAAGATTTACCAATAAATCAACCAATTACATTGAGAGTTAGACCTAATTCCGAAAATATTACCTGGAGTACACATAAGATTAGTCAAACAACAATACCTTCTTACAGTAAGTAATATAAAAAATGTATTCAATTGTATAATTTTGTTAATACAATTTTTCATAAGTCTCTCTTTATAGTTTATATAAATATATCTAACAAAATTTGTACAGTTTTACTTCATGGTTACAAATAATTTAAACAATGATTTTCTCCATTATAGGTTGGGCACTCGATAATGAAAATTATATGATTACAAATCATGGGAAAGTTGCAGCAAAAATTACTAATGTTATAAGTACATTATTTTCCCAAAGTGCACAGTACAATATAAATTACATTATTGAATTCAAGGTAAACATTTTTTAATATGAATTTTTACAGTTAAACTTAGTTGGAAATCACATATAGAATAATTTTAGTTTTTGGAGACAGCACATACTGGAAGCGATGACGAGGGTATTGCTTTGGTATCTCACCCGCAAGGAAGAGACGATATTCTAAAAAGACCTGGGTCGCTCTTAATCACACCGTCAGGAAAAATTTTCATGGATGGTGTAGAAAAGTTGATGCAATTGCCAAAAATGCGATTTGGAACAGGGATTGTATTTACCGCCACTCGTCGGGATTCCAATATGCTCAGAATCAATATAGAATGTACAGACAAAGCAGTAACTTATGACTGGAACATAGAAACGCCACTTTACTTTGCAGCCAGATTCACAGAATTCAATAAGTGGAACATCATGGTTAAATAAGCTTTTATAACATAACCATTGTATTAAAAAATGTGCCTTACATTATTTATTACTCTCAGCTGTCGCAATGAGAAATTCCTATATAATGTAGATAATTATGATATTAACCCGAACATCCTCTGCAACCGCAATGAATGCATTCGACAATTCTACCTTCTTCTAGTTTTCCTTTCGGTACTCTACAAATACAGTTTGTACCAAAATTGGTGTCTCTAGTCTGAATACATCTTAAACAACACAAATTTTCATAACCGACTTTTTTCCATTTAGCTATTAGGTTTTTGTCCGCTATATTTTCATTCAAACAATAGTCATATAGTTCTGAAAATAAAAGTAAGATTCACATTAATAAAAATAATCGATTTGTAAATTCAGTTGTTTCAATTTTTTGCAAAATCTTACCTCTACTAATTGCCTTACGTCTATAAAACAAGTCGTATATGTAACGAGATTTTTGATGATGAATTTTGAATATTGGCCATAAAGATTCTTGTTTTCTTTTTCCTTCGTGAGGTTCCGTTTCAGCTATAAATCACAAATCATAAAAATTAAAATAAAATAAATAATATCGAATTTATATCAATATAACCTCCAATCGAAAACATTATATACCTTCTCGCATTTTCTGCTCCAGTTCCTCTAAAGTCGGTTCAATGAGTTCCCACCCATCTGGAGGAGGTTTTCTGCTTCTTCGTACTTTAGGCATTATTTTTCTCTTTCGTAATCAGTGGAAATATGTGAAAAATAAATAATTTTTAAAACCGACAGGTTAGAAACAAACAGCTCTATTTACTCCTAACCAGTGAGGCCAGATCGAGGCTCCTACCTAACCTTACCCGTACAAGTTACCAACACAATCAAAACGAACAAAACCCATTCAAAGGCGTAGTATGTGTGTGTAGCGGTTGGCCGCCATTTTATCCCGATCCAAGCTCCCTCTGTCGACACAAAGGGAATCACTTTTGGTACGACGCAAATTCGCATTTCGCAGTAGTGTAGTAGTTCTCTGACGCTAGGTGGATCTGATTGTACTATTTGAAAAAATTTATCCAAGGTACTTATATTTTTATATTTTAAATAAATATTATAGTAATTTCTGAATTCGGGACAACTTAGTGTACTAATTATGAAACCTAATTATTGTGCTTATCGTAAAATTATGCATATCATTTTTGAATGTTTCAAATGTTTTCAACAATTATTGTGTCGAAATTTATTCGAGTTTAGAACGTTTTTATGTGGGGTTCTGAGGTTAAACATCGTGAAATAAGTTACAAAATAATCTCGTGATTAGGATGAGCAAGAAATATGAGCAAAAATGCGACTGCTTCTCAAATCTCCCTCGTACGAAAAGAGTGGTGTCTAAATGAGATGAACAATGGCGCCGAACTAAAGTTAAATATTGTGAAACAAATTATGAAATAATTTCGCGGTTATGTGAGGAAGAAATAGGAGCATATCACTCTCGCACGGAAAGCGATGATTCAAAACGAGACAAAAGTAAGTTAAATATCGTCAAATGATAGATTACAAAACGATTTTGCCATTAGGCAAAGAAGAAAGGAGCGATATTTCGACTTTTTCTCGAATCACTCTTGTGCGAAAAGCGATGAGTCAAAATGAGATAGAACAGAAGCGCGAGGGTGTGAGCGAGTTGAAACCGCGATACGGGGTGGGCAGTAAGGTGGGAGGTTTAAGTTCCTTAAGACCCAATCTCCAAGTTTTAACGCCAAGTTGCCGTGTAATGGGCTTAGAGATTTACGATCGGTACCGAGAATCTTCTCTCTCTCTCTCTCTCTCTCTCTTCTCGCGGTGTAGCGCGAACTCGATTCGACGAATTCGAGGCAATTCGTGCCCGATTGTTTCTGCCTGGCGAGAACACCCGAAGACTGTACGAGCGGGGTGAGACGGAGCCGTGCGTGTGCAGCAGCCGTCCTATACACGCGTCTCGTCCTTCTCGCCTCCCGGAGGACCCGGAGCACCGTCAGCGAGCGATTCCCGAGGGGGTGGCCCGCGCGTGCTCCCCCTCCCCCTAATCCCCCTCCCACCGATTCCTCGCTCTTCGTCGGTTATGGATCCTTACGGGCGTTTAATCCGTAATGGCCCGAGCGTACGTGCCCGGGATACGATAAACGCGGGCTATCCGCTCCCGGAGTTTGTATCCGCGCGCGTGTGTACATCCTGATGATATTAGGACTGGATAAGAAGCGTTTCATTCGAATTCCATATCTTGTTTTTCACTCGACGGGGATGGTTAATTGATAGTGTGTTGAGAAAAAAGAGAGCAGGAACGATAATGTAACTGAAGTTTCCATCGTTGGAGTCCAACGATATTTCGAAAAAATTTTTTTTCGCAAAACAAGTTTACATATCTTTTTAAAATACACTTTAACAACGGAAAAACACATTTATGAAATAATTTTTGGCCATTTTTGACCAAGTTGGCTATCCGTATCCAAGTTGGTCATCAGTGTCCAACTTGGTAAAAAATGGCCAACTTGGTCATCCGTGTCCAACTTGGTCAAAAATAACCAAAAATTATTTCATAAATGTGTTTTTCCGTTGTTAAAGTGTATTTTAAAAAGATATGTAAACTTGTTTTACGAAAAAAAATTTTTTCGAAATATCGTTGAACTCCAACGATGGAAATTTCAGATACATGAACGATAATCCTTTACCATAGCCGAGATTTCACTCGTAAAAAACGTTTTTTGTTGAAAACAAAGATCAAGAACGGGATAATTTTGCAAAAATTGTACAAAACAGAGAAAATTCTCGATCGAGTAACACGGGACGCGTAGGTGAGAATTCTTATCTCACCTCACCTCGCTAGCGAGTCTTATATTCTTTCTTGTCGTATTTCGCGTATATTTTCTCTTTCTCTCCTTTTGTTGTTATTTTACACACGACTCCAGGACGCTCCGGGGGCCGACGTACGTGCCAGAGTTATCATCCGCTTGGTGCTTGGATATTTATTCGATATTTGTTATACGGAACGCGTATGTGCACCAGCCGACTCTCGAGACACGCGCGTGTCTCGAGAGTGGCGCGAAGATGATTTACCAAATTTTCAATGGTAACGGGCCACACTTGCTCCGTTCTGTCGTTAAAAATTCACTCTGCATGGAAAAAGTTATGTAGGATATGATTGGTATGAGCGAAATAGAGAGAGAGAATAGCGAGTGTATGTCTTTTGATTCAATGAAAATTCATTAATATTATTTCTCGATTGTAAATGTGAGGAGTAAATAACGACAGAAAAAATAGAGTGCATTTCGTGCCTGCACTCAGTCTACATTGTTTGACGATCCAGGATGCGTCATCGGCGTGCAATGCAATTAGCCCGACACGACGAAAGCTGCTCTCTCGTCTCGTCAAGCAAACCGCATTTCTCGGCCCGAATCGCGTTATCATTGTTTCGGATGTCGTACTATCTTTCTCTCTCTCTCTCTCTTTCTTGCTCCCTCTCTCGCGAGGCTTTACAACACTCGCGAAACCCAACGCGTTGAGGGTAACACACTCGAATAACAGGCCGAGGCTGCGGTTGCGTAACGGGCGTTTCTAACGTTAACGTTCTCCCTCGCTTTCGTTCCATCTCATGAAAATATAACGCGATACACAACGATGTTTATCACCGTTGAGATTTCTATCCGTCTTTTACGCTCGCTCAACTTGATTTCGGCGTTACTCCTCTTCGCTATCATCC
Organism: Goniozus legneri; assembly: GCA_003055095.1. NCBI lineage: Eukaryota > Metazoa > Arthropoda > Insecta > Hymenoptera > Bethylidae > Goniozus > Goniozus legneri. The sequence continues at coordinate 7,793 of NCVS01000490.1, read as the reverse complement.
CATCCACGTCAACTCGTTCACGTCCAAAAATCGCTGACGCGAATAACGGCTTTGTTCTGTCGCTGGAAATTGCTGATACGAGACTCGCGTATTGGTACTTTGCTATATCGGTGCCATTATAGTTATATATTTGCGGATAAAGCGGTATTTAGATTCAATTGTACTTGTTATCGGTATCGATACGTGGTTCACTCGATGCGCAGTTTTCGGTTTGGTATTTATTTCAGAAATTGTCTTAGTCTCTTAGTTATTTTAGTCCTCGCGTATCCTATAAATAATACCCAAATGGGCACTCATATGGTACAAACGCGAGTATTTCATTGGGTTGTATCCGTCCGAATAATACAAGAATAATACAAGACAAAAATTATCAACTCGGGGGAAATGACTTTCCTACGGATGGCACGACCGGACGAAGCGAATCGTTGCTCACATGCAAGTTTATATCGCTCCGGTGGCATCGCGCTGGGGTTTTTTTCGTTTTCGCTGATCCCTCATTTCCCTTTACCTCTCTGCTTCCCTCGCTCGATACACGGAAATTCCACACGATCACTTCGACAGTCGCGCGACTCGGGAGGATAACCCGGAATCGAAGATCGACGTACTGCCAAAAGTTTCGCCGCTACGAGATCCGCTCTACTGATATATTCGAGCTTTATCGCGACGAGCCATACCACTTTTTCCGCCGGAATTTTACTTATGCGCGCAGAACGTTTCTTCGTGTATCACCCAAATAGAGTACCAGATTCTCCGAGGCGGCGCTCAAAACGGAGAATATTCTTATTCGTGTACACCGAGAGAGCAGTTTGCTGATTTAATTTCACTTTCTTGATAAGTCGACGGCAATTCAGTAAAATTGAATCGAGTACTATAGTTAATATGAAAAATAATTGTTATTACTAGTAATTTTTTCAAAGAGTATTCTGTGTTGTTTTTTAGATTGTGGAGTTCGTTCGTGACAAGAAATAATGCAAAACCATAGTTTATTCGATTACGAGGCGGTACGTGCAGCTCAATGGCCACAGTCTCTCACGCTCCACGGTGGATATGGCAGGTAAGCACTCCGGTCGGTTTTACCTGACCATCGTAAATTATACCCTCCGGCTGGTAGTCATTGTACCTACTCCTGAACAAATAGGTTATTGACTAGGTCATAATAATACCGAGGGTATTCGGGATAACACTGGGACGATCGTTCGTCCTTAAAATGAGAAATTCTAGGCTCAACGATCGGCGAGTATTTCGAACGATATCGCGGAAGAAACATTATCGTTCAATTAACTATTATACACATATTATAATTAAGTTGAGAAGTCGCGAGCGTTTATTCGGACATATGTACCGTTCTGTTTGACACAACAAATATGTAATTACACCCTAATTTATATTAATGACACGCGCGAGAAACGAACCACGAGTGAACAAATAAATTCAAACTGGCATATTTACATCGCGAGCGGGCACTGTACATTTAATCAACTACATTCTTTTGTAGCTCTTTGCTGCGTTATTATGACACTGCTTTATTTAATTACCTGCTAAATGACGTGGACGCTCTTTACGGCTGTAATAATGACTCGTCTCTTTTTTTTTATCGCGTTACTTGAACCGATGTTGGTTATTCGTGGAGCCAATGAACCGAGCGTAATTAAGTAATCCGACTAAAATAAGTACAGATTAATAAATTCCGTTGGATGTGAAAGGGGCTCAACCGAACCATGTGTAATTATTGCAAATCGATTCGATAAAACGACTATAATCGCTTAATAGGATTTCAGAAATTTTTTCACTCGCTATAATTAGCGCGATTGTGGACGATATGGCCGGCGTCGTTATTCGGGGAAAGAAGATTGGATTAAAATTCAATAACCGTACTCGCATGTACGTGCCGAGTAGCGAGAAGATCCTGTTACGTTCTATAAGAGGAGGAGTGCCGAATTTTACATCTAAATTCAAAGTACATTTTTCGTAATTTCAGAAGAGATCATATCATTTTGTTTCCGTCAAATTTAACGCTTTTTGATATCTAAAACTAATTTTGTGTACATTGAATGTTCAAAGAATGTTATATATAGACACGGATGTGCGTATTGCACTCGGCGGGAATCGCGAAATCGCGGTAGGTTTGGGTAAAAAATTTCGTCTGGTACGTTAACCTCGTTTCACGAGTCTGACGAGGGGTGCGAGGGGGTCGACTTTATACGCGCGCGACAGTGACGGCGAATCGATAGGACGGAGAGTCTCGACTGCTCGCAGCGTACCCAGCATGCAAGGCGTACGTAAGAGAAAGACGAAACTCGATTAAAGGGCTTCGAGTGGCGCGGTAAATAGCTAACTCGGGACTTTGGCGTCGCGGATTAGAGTTTCGCGTAATGCCAGAGCGAGCCCAATTGTATCAAGACGCGGAGCGGAGTCTCGTTCGGGGCCGGCGGAATACCTTCGGGATTCGCGGATGCAAATGAGACAAATTGAGCGCGATAACGCACGACCAAAGAAAAATAACACGGTTGCGCGCGCGCGCTATCGCCGTTATATCGTCAAGATTATACAAACCGGGCTCCCTCGAGCGCTGCGATAATTAGTCGTCGCGGAAATAAAATTCGAGCGGTGTCCCACCCCGAGAATGATAATTCTCTCGCGAAGAGAGCTCAGCGAGAAGAGGCGAAAAATTTTTTCGGGGAAAAACGAACACCTGCGTTTAATTGGGAAGAATATTCGTGAGAAAATTTCGCGGGTTTTAATTGAATTTGAAAAAATTTAAAGGTTCCATTTCTGAAATTCAAGAGATATGCTGTTAAATAATTTGGAATTTTTAATTGTGATGAAAAGTCCAACATAAATCGCAAGGTAATAATAAATTCATGATTGCAAGTATCGAAGTGCAAGTAAATCTGCATATTTTTGGGTTTATCCATTCACTCTGTAATTTATCAAATCATACGAAAGTAAACACTAAATATTTTAAGAAGGATCTTGTTTCGAGCAAAGAAGAATGTTTGCGGAACTAGGATGAGTAATAACCGGTCAATCTACTATATTTACCGGTGTATATCTACCAAACAATTATATCAAATATCGGATTTCCGCTATTATTTTTATCAGCAATCGTGTTCTCCTCTATTGACAGAAAAAAATATCGGTTTCGCGAGAACAAATCTGTATCGGCCGGCGTAATATCGCTAGAAAAGTTTTTTAATAACCTTTATTCCTCGAGGAGGCACTTGAGCTTTTATTTCATTGGTTTTGTAAATAGAGCCCGCCGTACCGTATAGTCGAGTGCTTTATAACAGAGTGGAGGGGATAGTATCGTAAAAGTCAATCCGCTAAATAGAATTACCGAGCGTGGTAAAAAGTTGAAGGACAGTTCTCGACGTACTCGATACGGCTGATGTGTTTACGGAACAACGTTCGTTCTTCGGTGCGGGCGAGTTCGCGAGTGGCCCAACTGGAACTCGCGAGACTAAACGCGCTATATATTCATTTCGTTACGGGGGTTGGTTTTTCCTCGATCGGGACGGTAATTAAATAAGAGGCAAGCTCGTTGGGAATTTCAATAGCGAGAGGGGTGGCCGATTCGGCTCGATTGAACGTGACTGTGTAGCCCGAGCGACGAGCGATCGGGGAGGCTTACCTTCTCCCGAACTTTATTTACTCGTAGCGGTAACCCGAGCGGCCGCAACACTTATCGGCTCTCCTGCCTCGCTTCATTTTCGTCGTATCCGCACAGCGGGGAGGGAAGATTCGCCCGTTATCGCGCGCTCGCACAAAATCGTTCGACGCGCCCGACCAAAAATAAAAATACTCGAGCAGAATGGTACTCCCTCCCTCGAAAGATCGAATCGCGAGCTTCCTCTTCGATTCTCCCACCACCTCTTCCAAATCGAATCTGTTGAAATTCCACTAATTTTTTTTTCTTAGTACAGCGTGTTCGTGACAAGTGATATTTATGGGTATATTTTAAGATAATATAAGAAGTTTAATTTTTTAAATCATCACGGTAAAAAAATATTCATCCAATTTCTTGACATGATTCTTTCAAAAGATCGTTGGTACAGGAAACAAAATGTAATTACATATAGTTTACGAATAATAACAATTTATGCAGACATAACGTGAAATGCATATAGTCAGAATCGGTTGTTGTACACTTTCTCAAATTCATTAAACGGTCAGTGTCTGTCTACTCAGCAGTTTACCCAACACTCAGCCTCCCTTACACTCTCGCGTTCCGTTTCCTCCGACAATCTTGAAGGTTGCAATTAAAGGGGAGTATGTTTTATGAAAATAGCGGTGAAAAGGAATTTTCACCGGAGCGATCCGTACGAGAGTATAGTCTGGGAGGAATCCAGCCCCCTCGCCACCCCCCAACCGGCAGAAGCGTCGTAAAGAACGAGCGTCTCGTCGGTAGAGGGGCGCGCGTTTACGGCGGACCTTTAATAAATATCTGCAATCATGGCTCCTAATGGGACAGCTTGTAAGTTATAACTTTACTTAATACGTAGGAGCGGGAGAGAGCACGGGCGTGTGTACCATAGAAACATTACTGCAACGAGGCGCTCGCTCGCGTCTATCTCACCCCGAAAATTCCCATCGTCTTTCGGCAAGAACATTTCAGACACGGTTTACTTCCTCTCGAAACGCCTCGACTAACCCTAATCCCAATAGTTTCTCGCGTTAATCCTCGCCTATCCCCCGAGCAGTAAACCAAATGTGAAATTTTTATTTTCCTAGAAATATATTTTTTTACAACTCGATCGAATCGAATTTTAACACGGCAATGACCGAATTTGTCATCGAGAAAGGAGTACGAACGCAGTTTTGGCTCGGCGGGAGTTATGTTTAGCGTGGTGATAGTTTTATTGCAGAATGCGTTATAAAATTAAGATAAAATGAAATATTGTTCGTAAATATTACTAATATTTTAATAATCAATTTATAGGAACAATTTATTATTATAGATATACTTACAATTTGTAACAATTTTTTAATTCTAAATTTCGGAAATATCAACTGGAATTTATTTTTTTTCGAGTGATTTATATAATATTTTCAATACTTGTGTTTATGTTGGTTCAATTTTTGAAATTATACTTACTATTTTGATTTTTCACAACGTCATTTTGAACGACGCACTCGAGTAGCCTGAACACCGCAGACCCTAATTACGTCTCTACCATCCGTCACAATTACGTCCCGGCAACGATCCGTTATTCTATACGCGTTGTGCAACGGCACCTCCCTTTCTCCTTCGCGAATCGTTCTCGGTACGCATCACTCGACTAAGTGATCTATTGCTTGTTATGGCTAATAATTCGCACGGTGATCGTCATTTCTGACCTCTCGTGGATCAAAAACGATCGTTCAATGTGTTCTCGTCGAGATACTCAGATCTGCTACGTGAAGTGGTCAGAAAATGAATTATAGTAACTGATTCTTCGGTAAATTTCAATCAAACAATACTTATAACCAGTAATAATGGATAAGTATAACATATGTAGGTACCTAATATGAGTATAGTAAAATTTTCAACTTTTTTCAAACAAAAAATCCAATTAAGGACTTCTTTGGGTACGTAAAACGCAGTTTTCTATTTGACTTCAGTCAAATGCTCGATGAAAATCAATTTTTTCCTTTTCGTATGGCGAAATTCAACAAAAGACCCGTTACGGAATACCTTTTGCCATTATTCAACTCAGTGAGTAAAAAGTTGAATTTTACCCGTGTCCGATTTTTTGACATGAACGAGCGGATTGTAAATGGAAAAAAAATCAAAAGGCGAACTCACTGGATAACATCGATGCGATGCGAGAAAGTTGAACTTCTGTTTTGCCTGCGAGCTTGAGCGCGATCGCGCTTTTATAGTTACATAAAAGGCGCTGTATGTGCTATTCTCGGCGTAATTTTTTTCTTTTTTTTTTACGTTACCGCTCTATAAAACAAGCACTCCGAGGCAGCACTATAACATTTTTATTATACGCTCAAACGCTGATGAGCTTTCTCGAGTTTCACCGACGTTTTTATACACGGGACAAACTAACGAGTTCAAGAGCTGCCGTGCTTTCAACATCGAACCGTAAATACGATCATAACATAGCTCGATTACGTAATCGAGAAAAATAACCGAACCGTAATCCAAAAAGGAAACTACCCTCTCCTTTAGCAGTATCAAAAACGACATATGAAAAATTTGCATCGGAATTTTAGCGTCTCGTGTACGAGCCAATCCCGCGTTCTAAGGAACAATGAGAAAAATCTGCCGGTCCCCGTGGTGGGGGATAAATTTCGCGATGGGGAGGGGGAGAGTACGCGCGAGACTGCGCGATAAAATCCCACCTTCTTATATGGCACTCGAGAGGTGGGTTACCCACCATCTACTAGGAAAATATACAAGTACATTAAGATGCTTTCACACGTCCCGGCAACTTAAACTTCCGCATATTCCGAAGCTTTCCGGTCACGACCGGCTCTCTCTTCCCGCGGATAAGTTCCGCGCCTTATCCGAACCACTTAAGTTATACACGGATGTATATGTAATGTGCAGACGCGAATGCCAAACTCGGGCCGCGTGCCCTTGCCCCGCGAATACAGATAACCCGAGCGCTTATTTTTCTTGCTTAAACCACACGTACACCGCTAGAACCCGTACCCCGTTTATTCGCCTCTCTATTCAATTACTCCGCGTCCGCTCTTTTTCTACCTTCTCTTGGCAGAATCGTACTGTCTACAGGGTGTCCAACAATGGTTATACTATGCGATTAGTACACAAATCATTAAATTCCGAGCAGAATAGTCTGTTTTCGTTTCTTCGCAGTGTTTGGTTTCTGAGTTATATCTGGATTTTTCGTTAGCCAATTGGAAGCTCAAAAACAGGATGTTAAATTTTGAAGTGATTAAAGACTCTTGTCTTTTAACATTTTTCAGCTTTTTTTTCTCGAAATGAGAGCAATTCTGAGCCACTCTGTAACATTTCGTCCCGATAGTAATTTAGCGTAACTCGCGGGTACGTTTTATCGTCGTTCTTGGTTTCGCTACTGATGGCGTTAATCAATCGACCGATTGACTTATTCGCGCTCCTGAGCGATCTGCTGGCAAAACAAAAGGGACGAAAGAGTAAAAGCCCCGACTCTTTTTCTTTCTCGTCCCGAGAGTTAAAATGTGAGGAGAAAAAAGAAATGGAGAGAGAGAGAGAGAGAGAGAGAGAGAGAGAGAGAGAGAGAGAGAGAGAGAGAGAGGGAGGGAGGGAAAGGTGCACGTAGGTACTGTTACTCTGTCGGGGGAAAAAATGGCCTCGTTCCCCCGACCACCAGGGGGCCGATATGAATCACTCTGTAAAGTTGTACACCCTCCCCGCACGGCCACCCCTCGCCCACGGCTTTTCTTATCCCCCACCCCTGAAGCTCTCTAATACATTTACTGCCGTCTAACGCTCCACCTTCCCCACATCTCGCCTCGCACTCGACTCCCGAACATCCCAAATCACCTTGTATAAGTTACCCCGGCCACGAGCATGCGAGGTGAGGAAAAAAAAAAGAAAGAATCCCAAGAACCCTCTCGCAACGCGTTATTGCCACCATTTCGTTGCCATTTTGGATTCGCCTGTGCGATGCATCTCGCGATTAGAAAACTGAATTAATTGATGTATCTGAAGTTTGCATCGTTGGAGTCCAACGAAAATTCGACAAAATTTTTTTTTTGTAATTTTTGACCAAGTCCCAGGTAGAAAATTATCTGGGCAGAACTGGACTAGCTAAATTCTGGATAGTGGCTAGCTAGTTTTCCCAGTTATTTACGAG
>NCVS01000489.1:4594-18503 GCA_003055095.1 Goniozus legneri | reverse complement strand
TTGTACTGATTAAATTGAAGTTTATTACCTTCGCAATTGTATATGCGCATACGCAAAATACATGCATTTTTAAAAACCAATGCTATATTTCAATTATACTAAATAATATTTTGATTAGTATTCCTAATTGTTTGATTGAACCAAAGGTAGATATATTAAAATGGAGTTAATGATTAATCTCTTTGTTCCCAACGAGCATTTTATTATTCGTTTAGCTACTATTATTGATTTTTTGTTTGAATATATCATTATTATTTTCTTCAGATTACAGTAAAGACACTCTACAGTTACAAAGAAATGAAGTTAGGAAAAAAGCAACTGTAAGAAGAAAATCATATAAACAACAGCAACAATGTATATTTGAAAAGTTTAATAAACTAAAATGATTATATTACAATAATATCAAATCAATGTGTAATAATAAAGAAAAATAAATAAATAAATACATTGATCTTTTTAGTTGCAACCCATTGTTTGTTTTCCCCGTTTATTTATCCATCAACACCTATCCTAAATTTAATAGATATACACCAGAATTACAATTAAAACAAATTTTATTCCTTAATTATAATCGTAATTATGTTACAATATTTCTGTACACGCGAATTTTAATTACAATTCATTTTTAACTATTATCTTAAAATGATAAATCAACAAATAAATAAATAGAATGTTTAATACATGAGTCTAAAAATTAACTTGAAATGATTCCCAACATTTCAATTTCCCTGATATCTTATTGGTCATTTATAATGTAAATCCCGTCATTAATGCAGTTAATGTTGGTATTTCTTAACATTTTACGTCGCTCTTGAAATTTACAAATGCAATTCATCGTAAACTCGTAAAAGTTATAATTACATCGCAGGTTTTCTACAATTTTTATTTTAAATTTAAATTCGAGGTAATAATTGAAATTCCATTTAATATTAGTAAAACATAAGTATTTTTACAATAATAACAAATCTTAAAACAATTTTAAAGATGGGTCGACCGGCAAAAGTGTCATTAGAAGAGGCAGTCAACTTATTCCAAAAATATATGGAATACCTCAACTCTAATGATTTTCCAAATTATACATCGGAAATATGGAAAAAAATGAGTAAAGAACTTAATTCGCGATGGAGCGCTCATTCTGTTTATACGAACGCTAAAGAAGATCGGCGAGGTGCGCTCACTAAAGCACGCCAAAATGCAGGAATAACAATTCCCTCTCCTGCAAGCATCAAACCAATTCTTTTGGATGATTCTAAAGCAAATGAAACTGAAATTGCTGACGATAATAACGATGCCACTTTTGAAAACCATGCAGATTTTCCAGGAGAATGGTTTAATTTAGTTTTGCGCAGATCGGAGTGGTCAGAAATGACTGAAGAAACTCCTGAAATGAAAACTATATTGAAACCAAATGTGTGGCCAGCTATAGTAGCAAAGGCATTTTGGAATCAATTCTACATACCTTGCTCCTATGTCTTTAAAAATTCTTATATTAGTGTTACGAATACAAATTATTATTTAAAAATAACTGGTTCGTGCAATTATAAATAATGCAATAATAAATTTTTAGGAATAATTTATGAATATAATAGCAATAATGATATAATTATGAACATTAAAACACGTGATACTCGCAAAGAAACACATGGTGCAAGTAAAAGACCCCTACGTGGCAAGGAGAGACAGATTGTTGCTCAGCAATTGCAGACTCAAAGCACTGGTGTCTATCGAAGAAATGAAGCCCTCAAGATGGAATATAGAGAGGACGAACCACCCATCCTACCTTCAGCCACTGTTCTTCGACAAGCTAAAAAGGAATTCAGTGATCAGCAATTGAATATTAAACCCACTGATCGTAAAGACCTGATCAGAGCTATCGAAAGCATGTCGAATAATGTTACTTACATGAATATCATTCGAGGAATTGGTTTGAAGCCCTTCTATGTTTTTTATTGCACTCGAGAACAGTGTGAAGTGTACAAGCAATATTGTACGAAGATCACCAATCCAACAGGATAAATTTCCATCGATGCCACAGGTAGCCTAGTACAAAAATTTGAAAGATCATCTGGTACAACGACTAGTCACATATTTTTATATGCAATAGTCATTAATTTAAATTTTACAACTATTCCAGTATATCAAATGTTAACTGAAAAACATGATGCAGAATTTATAGAATATTGGCTTAGTCTTGGAAACGTTTTGGTGTTCCAATACCTAAAAGAGCAGTTTCTGATTATTCACGTGCATTATTACTAGCTATGTGTCTTTCTTTTAACAATAAAACAGTGAAAGATTATATTGACACATGTTTTTCAGTGTTATGTAAATCAAAACATAAAATCAATGAATTACCTGTTTCCACTATAATACAAGTTGACGTAGCACATTTAATTCACTTCGTCTCAAAGTGGCCTTGTTTCCAATTAAAAGATAGACCTTACTTAAAAGTATTTTATATGCGTGCTATTGCTCTAATGATAGACTGTAAGTCTATTAGAGCTTTTGAATACATATTCTTATTAACTTGCATTGTGGCACTGCAAATGAGAAATCACACTGTCATTACAAAATTATATATAGAAAATACTTATACCAAAAGAAGACTCATTACAGTAAATGATGCAAAAGATGCACTACTAGAACAAATAAAGTATCAAAAAGTAATGATAGCGAACCTTGAGGAATCTATGGCAAAATCTGAAACTAATCCAAAAGATGATTGCATTCCTGAGTCAGTTGATTTCTTGAATGACGAAGGCATCACCCAGACTCATCAATGGATTAGGAATCTTATTTCGAAAGCCAAGATTGATGATCAAGAAATTCCAGCTGAAAATGATATGAAAATAGATTTTAATGCTTATTATTGTCCAAGTTTCGCAGAAAAATTAGAAAAGCTTGGTAAGGAATTTATTTTATGGACAGTGGTTATGACACCAACTATGGAAGGACATGCTACGTCAAGTTATGTAGAAGGTTATTTTTCTGAATTGAAAACAAAAACTATGAAAGGGATGGGAAGACCAAATGTACTTACGTTCTTGAAAAGACATATTCCTCAATTGATTGGTGGAGCAAACTTGTTTGGCGCAGCCCTTAAAAACCAAATCACTGTGAGCACAGATCCTACAACTAGCACAGAGCATGATGCTTCCGTAGAAGAGGCTGCTATACTTAGTCCTCCTAAAAAGAAAATTCATATTGACGATTCAGATTTATTGTCATATGAAGCATGGCGAGGCCAAGTAAATAAAGATGTGACATTAACCGATTCTAATGAATCAATTAATATCAACAATGTAAAATTAAATATGGAAGGAGATGAAACTGAGAAATATCAAAATGTTACCTCGATAATTCCAGCTGAACCTGTATGTAACAGTACTCTCTTAGATCATTCGTATATGACCTTGTCTGTGGATGATTCTGAAAATGAGAAAATATATAACAAAAAAGATAAACAAGAAATTGAAATAAAACAAAAGAAATTAGGATTCTATTTTACACCAAATCCTACTTTCAAAGAACAAAAAAATATTGAAACTACATAAAAAAAAATGTTCATATTACCTAATGGTTCCATTTCCAAATCTTTAAAAATTGATAGAAAAACTATATTTTTATCCAGAACCTGTCCTTTTGACTCCATCATTCAAATTTTACATTCAGCTGCAATAGAAGATTCAAATTATTTAACAAAATTACAAAGTTCTGATAATTCAGTATTAAAATTTATATATAATTATTACATTCATGGTCCAACGAATCAAATTTTACAAGAGCGAGGAAATTTATTAAAAGAATTTTATGCTGTAAAACTTAACGAAGGCTCATCAAATAATTTACAAACCTTTTCTTTGGATGCAGAGGATTATTTAATATCTGCATGGTCTAAATTTTTTGCATCAGTGCCAACTGCTACAAAAATGTATTATTGCAGCAATCCAAATTGTCCCCAACGATCAGAAAATGTTCATTTCCTCTCAGTGAACTATAACACAATTATGAAGAATGGTTTTAGATCACTTCAAAAAGCATTGTGTTATAACAAACAATTATACAACATAATATGTAATTTATGTGGTTGTAAATGCACACAAGTTACAACTACAAATTTTCAAATTTGTGTCGAATTGGACATACGCAGTCAAGATAATCCCAACAGTGGTATGTCTTGCGAATTGGGAGATCTACCACTGTTTTTACAATTAGATGGCAAATACAGGTACATTAATCAATAAATTTAAAGCTATATAAAACCTCACCTGACACATGTGACAAACAATTCTTTATTACAGGTTAGCTGGAATAATCCACTACCAGAGTCAGCATTTTATCCCATACTGCAGGAAAAATAATGGTCAGTGGATAGAAGTGGATGACTTGAAAACGAAAATAAATATCGTTCCTGAAAAGAAAATGATTATTCCGAATGTAGCAATATATGTTAAATATAATAGTTGAAAATTGTTATAATTTTTATTTTGTTTTATTGTTATAATTTAAAATATAATTACCATTTCTCTAAAATCTTGACATTTAAATGTCCCTTTAATTTAGCCACGTGCCGTATATAACGACATACTTTGCGCATGCGCACATACAATTGCGAAGGTAATAAACTTCAATTTAATCAGTACAATAAAATAGTAGGTATTACACTAAAGTTATCAACTCCTTAATTATAATTTTATTCTCCTTAACTCCACCAAACAACCACCAATCATTATATGAAAAAAAAATCGAAATTCAAATTTTTTTTGCCAACTTCACGTCGGTGCGTAATCAGCTGATTCAGCTGACTGTGATGAACTTAGCGCTAAACGAAAGAACTGGTATATAAATGAAAAATAAATTAAATCAAAAAATTGATTGTATAATTGATCAATTGAATTGTTACATTTAATTTAATAATTATTTATAATGTAGATTGAATTTAGATTGTTCATTAATGATTATTGCTAACAATTGATCATTTTTTGCAATTGTTGGCAACGCATAAGAATGAACATAACAACAATTCAATATTGCGAGAAGTAGAAAGCCATTGTCGTCTTGCGTGTGAAGTAGGGTAGTCGACATAATAGTAAGTAGGAATTTGATTACAATTAATTATTTAATTTAATTTAATTTGATTCAAAAACTAATTGGTATTACATTTAATTTCTTTCAGAAAAATAAAAAATGGGAAAAGAACAAGCCCCAGCCGAAAATCAATGCGTCAATGATTTGACAGAAAAGATGCAGGGTATATCGACGAGTGAACCGTCCCGAGGCCGTCCCGAGGCCGTCCCGAGGCCGTCCCGAGGCCGTCCCGAGGCCAACAATAGCAAAACTGAAGAAGTGGATCAACCAGCTAATTTAAGCGCATCAGCGCTGGATGCTCTTTTGACAAATATTCAAAAGATTGCTGACAAATTAGATGGTAAAAGAGGAGAAGGGGGTAAGTATTCAAAATGAAAAATAATAAATATGATATTAATTAATTTCATCTGTATTACAGCACACAAAAGAGGGCAAGCAGCGTACAAGAGACACCAACAGAAGTGGTATGACAAAGTGAATAACAACAAATCTGGTGGAAAAGAAAATATACGAGGAGGAGGAGGTCGAGGAGGAGGTTGAGGAGGAGGTCGAAGAGGAGGTCGAGGCGGTAGAGAAGGACGAGGAGGATGGCGTGGGCCATCCATCATTATTGATATGAATGCATTAATATTAAATTAAAAATATAATTGCATTTCAGAAAAATTCTCGTTATTATTTCGTGTTGTTTTGTTTGTTTTTCTTTTATGTTATTTGTTTTGTTGTGTTATTTGTTCTCGGATGGCCCGGGAATTACGTGCGAGTTGCATGCATGAGGGCCGTGAAGAGACGTCGGGCACAGTAACCGCCACGCCTGGAATCGCGGCCACTTGCAGTGCTTGGTCAAATACAGCAGACCCAGCATGTACTCCGTCCGTTCAGTATGTCTGCGAGCAGTGCGGCAGGGATTTCTGGACCAAGGATGGGCTGGGCGTTCATATTGTGAAGGTATATGTGAAGGTCACTCTGAAGTGGCTAACAGGAAGGTGAACGTCGAGCGCGTCAAGGCCAGACGGTCGGAGAAGGAAACTAGGACTATGGCTCGGAAGGAAGCACTTCTGTTAAGAAATGCTTCAGGGGGAACAAAAATTAATTTGAACAAAGAGCTTTCCGCAATATTCCCTTGAAGGACTCTCGAATCGATTAAAGGTATACGTCGGCGTGAGGATGATCAGCGATTGGCGAGAGAGCTCAGCCAACAGGTCACGTCGGAGGTGGTCGACGACAATATGACCAAAATGGCATGGGAACCGAAGAGGCGATGACGATCAACCAAGCCGTCGGTATCCCAAACGAGCCACCTGGATTTCTACATCCACCTTCACATCCGCAAAACGCAGAGCGTCTCCAGACCTCAATTAGTGAACTTAGTGTCACTTGTATAATAACACTAACACTGCGCTGACCGAGTTGATCTTCAGTTCATCGAAAAATGGCTGTGAGAAATCTTCCCTCAAGTACGGTTAGCAGTAAACCCTCCACGACGTCGCAAGGCTAAGCCGACCAATCAGCATCAGCTAGGTTTCGAATTACGCTGGCTCAATCCCCGGAGTGGACTATGTGCATTACCATCAAATTCGGGCCAACTGTGTACCGTCGAGGGCGAGGTGTGCTTGAGGGCGGACGGAACTCGCGGTGAGGTGTTGTGCGAGGTGTTCGGAACGGAGACCCCGTGGCACAACAACCTGTGCCGTCAAGTTGCTGGATGTCTGACACAGAAGGGATGGCAGTTGAGGCCGAGAAATCGTACTCAACCTCTGCAGGCAGGAAACAGCCCGACCTGGTCATCGCCAAAGGTGGTGAGGCGGTGGTCGTGGACGCGTAGGTTGTATCCGGCGAAGAGGGTTTGAACGTATCCCATAGGCGCAAGGTTCCTTTCCGGATCTGTCGTATCGGGTTGCCAAGCATGTAGGAGTGCCGAGTGATAACGTTCGTTTCACCACCTTGACAATCTCATGGCGAGGAGCCTGGATTCCCGAAAGTGTGAATGAGTTGCGCCAGCTTGGCCTTACCATGGGTCAACTGCGCTCTCTGACCACTAGAACGTTGTGAAGCTCGTGACTGAACTGGCGGCGCTTCAACGAGACTACGTTTCGTCGTAGCGGTGGACGCGGTCGCGGCGTGGAGGTGCTGTGGTCTTCGACCCTGGAGGGACGGTATGAAAGGTTACTTAATATAGGGTGCAGTATTCTATACGTGCTACAGTGTGCACATGGTGTGCTTACACCAAAATCAAAGTGCAACCCTGCAATATCGTTTGAGCGGATGTCGTCGGTCAAATAGCCGGCGACTCAGTTCATGATGGAATACAGCCAAATGGCTCGTCATCTAATCAGTGACGCGCATAAATGGATTAACGAGGTTTCCTCTGTCCCTATCTACTTTTTATTTACTTATTTTGTTCTTTGTATTGGAACGCGGCAAACGTTACAGCGCGTAAAGAAAAAAAAATATGTCGCACAACTCATGTTGCAGCCGAAACCAGTTTACGAACCGGAAAAATACCACTCTTTCGAAGATTACTATGATCGGTACTACTCATTCGAATACGAAGATTTTATTCAGGCAATTAAAAAATGGAGAAGAAAGAAAATGAAATCGATGAAAGTTTCGTCAACGAATTGACGGAAAAGTTTCAGGAGATTTCAACGGCAGAAACCGAGAAGGCAAAAAAAGACACTGAAGAGAAAGAAAGCAAAAATACCGTGCGAGTATCGGCCGATGCGCTCAATGGTTTTCTGACAAACATTCAAAGAATTGCCAACAAATTGGATGGTAACAGAGGAGCAGGGTGTAAGTATTAAAAATGAAAAATAATAAATATAATATTAATTAATTTAATCTGTATTACAGCACACAAAGGAGGACGTGCATCTTACCGAAAACATACCCAGAAGTGGTATGACAAAGCATTAGCAAATAAAAAAAAAACTGCTGCCAAAGAAAATGTACGAGGAGGAGGTCGAGGCGGTCGAGGAGAACGAGGAGGAAGGAAAAAAAATATGTCGTAGAAGTCATATATTATGATAAGTATCACAGTATGGATTATGAAGACTCGATTGGTGATTTGCATCGTCGATTTAAACCTTTCGATACGAGCGCCGGATATATCTGGTACAGTTCTTATTTAACGCTTAGGAGAATGTTCATGGAAAGGTAGACTGACAGTGTGTTATACGATACCTTTCAGCCGAAGAAACAAAGCGAATTTATCAATCACCTACAAATTAACACCTGGATACATCAAACCTGAGCAATTTCAAAAAATAAATGTATTCTTGGCTGTGGGGGTAAGTAAAATAGTTAATAAATTTTTCGTAGCTTATGTCGATTTTTATACATTTTTTCGTAATAATACTGTTTATTAGTTATTTTCTAAAAGAATTCGGGTCGCCATGGAAATACACAAAGAGAATTGTTTAGATTTAGATGGCTGCGAATCGACAATTGCTTTCATGGAAAAAGTTGATTCTCTGATAACAGCAATGACAGCAAGAACGCCCGACAATGCTTTACGGATTGAAAAATATTATTATATTAAAATAATATTATCAAATATATTTAATATAATTATTATATATAATTAAATATATTGTGACAGGACGAGAAATTCTCCGTCATCGCGGAATTGAGCGAACTTTGTGTAAACAAAGGCCGAGGACGACCGAATTGTAGCGATCGGCCTTGCGTGCCGAATATTAACGAATATCGGCGATTATTAGCGAAAGACGCGAAGTGGGTCCACGTCCGAGACGTTGGACGAATTTTTGGAGGCATTCGTTGTTGAGCAGTGCTCCACCTCATTCGCTGTTGAGCGATAGTCAAGTACAGTATTGAGTGTTTCGAACTGTCGCCCTATTAACCTGTCGACCCGAGGTGTTGTCCCTAAGATTGTTTGCGGCATTGCGTCCGGATTGCGTTTCCGTCCAATTATTGTAAGTGATCTTTCCACATTATATATCGTTTAAATCTCGCCTTTGTGTTTCTAATTTATTTTACTCTCCGGGTCCTCCAGCGGTACCCCTTGCTCTTTCCATACCACTATATTCCGTTTGTTAGTTTCTCGTGTTACAAAACTAACTGGCGCTCAACTGTAATGCAGGTGATTAATTGTTTGTTCCAATTAATCACGCGTCAAATAGAGCCCTGGCAGCCTTACAGGACCAGGCCGCGCCGGGTGAAGGTCGCGATTTTGTGTAAAGTCGTATAATTATTATATTATTTATTAACGACCGTCTCAATATTATTAAATATTATTAAGTAATATTTCATTATATATAGATTCTAGATAATAAATCAAATTGTTCAACTCGTTCAAATAATTTGAATTTAAAAATGAAAAAGAGAAAAGTTTCTATGTATTTTGATAAATAAAAACCTAAATAAATAAAAAGAAAGAGGAGAAGAAACTAAAAGAAAAGGGGAAAAGAGTAGGTAGAGCAAGAATGCCGCGTTTGATGCGGCAGACGGAATAACAGGTAAGAGGTAATCTAAGAATAAGGGAGAAAAACCGAGAAAGATTATTTCATTTAAATTAATTAAATAACCGGAGAGAACCAATTAGTTACCTTATTGGTAATGAACTGAAGTAGTTCGGAAAAGAGCAAGGATGGAGCAGAAAAATATAAAAGAGTGTAAAATAAAAGAGAGCGTTAGAAACACGTCCGACTTGAACGAGCGTTCGAGCGAAGTGATCCTTAAACAGCTGAGCTCCGATCGCCGGAGCTCCAAGCCGACCACTCCCGTGAGCTAGAGCGAGAGCGCGAACAACCATCGCGTCGCGTTAACGGGAGCGAGCGAGAGGGCATTATCAACAGTGCTGTGGAGCGTTAGGAACACACACACACTAACACAAGTGTACAATATTTTGGAGTTGCGAATAACACGCAAAAACCGTTTCGCTTGAGCAAACAAGATAACAGAAATTTTCGAATCGAATTAAATTCGATGAAAATAAAGAATATCTTTGAGAATCATATTAAAAATTCTTTGAATGTTTTAAAATGGATTTTAAGGGAATTCCATTATATGAGGGATTTTAATCAAGGGATTTAAATCAGAATCAGAAAGTTTTAAAATTTCATCTATTTTTAGCGATTTTTTGGAAATTGGATATTCTTATCAATAACTTTTTTATATGAGCTATTCAGGAATGAAACAATAACAACAGGAATAAACAATATTCAATGTTCAATCTTCCAATATTTGATAAAATGACGTTTGCTAGGCAATTGAAAATTTGTACAAAAATAGTTCAGATGTAAAGTTATAACATCTTTTTAAACATTTACCACATAGTTATCGAATGATGTTTATAGAAAATCGTAATGTCGAGTTGCTTACACGGCCATAACAACTGATAAATCAATTCGAAACAGTTGACTACATTGTATTGCGAACCGCAAATTCAAACGATTGAAAAATTAAACCGAAGTTCAAATACGAAAACATTACTGTATGATTATTATTATTATTTGGGGGAGATTATGATTTTTATGACCTCTAAAAAGAAGAGTGTTTCCTTATAGTTCTTCAGTAATCTTGCCATTATTTGTAATGAAAAGATATTGATCATGGGAAGAATCAAATCAAAAAATTTCCTTAAGAACATAATGAATACATTATGTCACATATTTTAAATTCAATATAACAGAACAAAATAACTTTATAGAGTATTATTTTGAACGATGAAAATTTATTAAATATTCAGAAAAATTTATCAGTTAAAAAAATTATACTTCTCATTGTTAAGAATTTATATCTCTTAGAAGTGAAAAAGTATCAACCTTATCATTGACATTTTGTCGTTCTGAATCATTCTTAACATTGAACATAAACGAAATTGTAGATTTTATAATAACATAGAAAGATAAATGATAATTAACTAGCTCTTGTTACATTTTAACGTCGTAAATTGTCTCATGAAAACTTTCTGTAGAAAAGTTGCTATTCAATAAATCTTTGGCTAAATTAGAAACAGCGAACTGTTTTTTTCCTTCACGATCCAAAAATTTTTGCCTGAACATTTTTAAACTATCACAAAACCCGTAAATAATTGTACTATAGTATCCTACTAAGAAATAGTTTAAACATTCTCTCAGTAAAAATGAAGAACCGAAATCTTTATGGTGGACGACTAAAATAATTTTTTTAGTAGATTGTTTCAAAAATTTTCGAAATTCTATTAACACGTCATACATAAATACAGTCGATAACTTTTTATCTCTTATATGTAATTCATCGTCAATGTTTTTTATTTCTTTATTATTCAGTTTCTTATGTCTCAGTCGTAAATTATAAATTCTTAGATGAACTTTTATTAACATGGTTGTTGTCTGTCAGTTTATAAATTTTCGAACTTTCATTTTTATTATTAACGGCTGTCATTAACGACGAATCTTCGTCTTCGAAAACGGCTTTGAATTCTAAATTGTGTTCTTTTTAAATTTCACTATTTGGTGTTAAATCTGCACCGGCATTCATTTCCATTGCTTTCGCATTTCCTGTGAAGTTTTTGCGACAATTATTTCGACCAGCCCATGTCGTATGAGATAGTAATATTCACGATACCTCCCAATCTTTTATTAAAAGTTTCTAAATCACGTCTTCTATTTGTTTAATTGACATTCGTCATCTTGCTTATATATTCCACTTACATATTTCACTATGAATAACATAAATGTTATATGCCTAGTGGCCTATAATTGAAATCATATTACTAAAAGTAAACGTAAGGTAAATAAGATAAGCAGGTATAGAAGGTTTTTCTATCAAGGAATTTGGATTTGAAATTTCGATCAGTTGAGAGTGTTAATAGAGCGCTCTCTTTCTATCACGTTTTGAATACAGTTGGAACGGAGTTGTACTCGATTTTATATTTAGGGAAATAATTTTTGGCGGTCTGAGTTTTTTTTCTACATGATTATGTAAGGAATATTTTTTTCGGGTGTTTCGTCATATGATGTTTTTCTAAAAATCATTAAGTTTTCGCGGAAATGAATTTAATCGAAATTAAATAACTGATGATTTTGATATGCACAGCACGGAGATTCGGAGTCTCTAAACGCGAGTTATCTGTATCAGGAAACTCGGTAGAGTTTCGTGCCAAATATCATTATAGCGAGCACGAAACGTACCGAGTAACTATACGCGAAGGCCGGCGATTTCGGGGCGTGGCTTAACTATGAAGTTCAATTTCTCACTTTATATGAATGAAACCTCCAGAACGATTGGGTAGAAAAATCGAGAAAAAAATAAGGAATCCAATCGTTCTAATTTCATCAAAATCGATATCCAAATAAAAAAGTTATCGATTTTTCAATTTTTAGCCCTGATTTTCTTTCTCATTTAAAGCGCCCTCTGAATGGCCCCCTTAACAAATTATCAGCAAATAAAATATTGAAGTAAAATGAAAAGTAGAAACAAATTAGAATTTATATATTGATGACGAAATTCAGACACTCCTCACTCATATGGTCATTTAATTATATGTATATAAATATATATATCTCACTCGCACACTCGTCTACTTTCACTAAAGTGCGCCATAAGTGCTATCATGCGCCAAGCATGACGCGTGAGCGAGCGGTGCCGATGTATATGTCTGACCTTGTCAGATTCATTAGAATCAATTGCAACGGTCAAATAAAACTTTTCAATTACTTTAATTATGATAAATTAATTTAGTTCAATGAAATAAGTGAAAAAGATCTAAGAAATTTTCGCAACATGAAAATACGGTCTAAGGATATCGAGATGAAGATTCGCTACTGGGATTTCATCTAAATCTTTTACCCTGTGAGCCGAATAAACTGATATTCATTAGGCTCAAAAATTTGTCTTTTATTTACGTGTCGTCCCACGCGAGTTTCCTCACCAAAAATCATTTTGAGCTATTTCATTTTGGAACAGCTCTTACGACTAAACAATATTGTTAATCTTATAAAATGTCATAGAAAGGTTTTTTTTGTAAGCGATTTTTTGTTAGTCCAGCTGTGGCATACAAGATACACAATGAAATGTGTGGCTATTTTATTGATAATGGGCGTTTCTTCCACTCTGCGCTCCAACAGGTGGGCAGAACGTGTCTATTTTTTGTTTATGGTACGAACCAAGTAATAACTAAAAGAGCTACAGAGGAATCAATGTATCTCGAAAGTGACCACCCTTGAGTTACGTAAACAAAGATAATGAGGACTGAATGTATACCATTCCCCATCCCCACTCTAACACAACGGCTACGGTTTTACACGAAAACAGTTTCGAACAGTTAAATAGCTCAAATTATTCTTTTTAGAAATATAAAAATTTATTTTTCGTCATTTGAAGTGACTTCATGTGGGTAATTAAAAGGGGCCCACCAAATACGTTTTAACATGTATTTCGACTTAATTTATGTCCTATACTTTTGGGTTATTTGTGTTCTATACTTTTATTCATAAGTATGGCATATACTCACATTGATGATGCTGAAAATTAAATTGCAATAGGGAGTATGAGTGAAATGGGGGCAAAATTGAATATTTGGCAAAATAATTGATTTCAGTTATTTCTCTGCCGAAATTTTTCAAAAGAAAAAGGGAATATATTGCAATTAATTCTCTAAAAAAAATTAAATTTTCAAAGAAGGGAAGAGAGAGTGAGATTGGAAGAAAAAAAGAATATTTATCACATTATGAGTGATCTCAATAATTATTTCACGACTATATTAATTTTTCGAGAAAGAGATAAAAATATTATTTGCTAAAAAAATAAGAAAAATAATGATTGTAATAGACGCATAAAGGAGAAAAGTACAGAGAGTGCGAGAGTGAAGGGGGGGGGG
>NCVS01000488.1:0-11016 GCA_003055095.1 Goniozus legneri | reverse complement strand
ACGTTTGAGAGAGACTCAACAACAGAAAGAACAAGGAACAACTGCCGACTGTGTAACTCCGCTCTTACCGGTCCCAAGCCTGCATGAAAAAGGAGGAGGGACGTATCGTCAGAACAGATAATAAAGAAATTATTTGAAAAACTAATACTTTGTGTTATTCTCACTTGAACTATTAATCACAAATTCATATGTACCTGATGATTCATTTCATTATGAGTCCAAAAATGCATAAACACATCACTTGCAAAAATTTACTAAAACTAAAATTGTTGCATATAAAACGAACGACAATAACATCGATGACGTAACTCTTGGTTCCGAAGAAAAAATAAATGTATGAGGTTTATTTTCGACCAATCGCTTTACAGATCTCTCTTCAGTGAATTAAGCTTCAACCCGTTTCAGTAGTATCATTCGACTAATTAATAAATGCCTTGCAAAAAGAAGTGAAATCAACCCCCTCCCCCTCCCCCTCCCCCAAAACACATCTCCGCTGTAAAAACCCATGCCAAATAGTATCGCCCCCACTCTCTCTCTCTCTCTCTCGCTTTTTTCCTCTCCCCCTCGCGCGTATCTTCTAACTACACATTTACTCACTCGTTCCATATACCACCATTTCTCTCTCTCTCACTCTCTCTCTCTCTCTCTCTCTTTTCCTCCATCCCCTTCGCGTACCCTCTATCTATACATTTACTCACTCGTTTTCAAATATCAGAATTTCAGCTACGAAAGAAATGAAATCAATTCTTTCGCCAAATGTTTTTTTCTGATTTCTCACTCTCTCTCTCTCTCTCTCTCTCTCTCGACGGGCGTGCGTAAAATGGTCTCCCGTATATGAGAGGATTTGAGTGGGAAATGTTTGTTTAAAAAAATTGAAAATTGGTGTGCTAGTGTAATAGTTTTGGATGAACAGCATAAGATTAACAGTGGAGTGGAATAGTCGGGCGACGAGGCGGTGCCGCGTGACGTGGCGAGCGGCGGGAGTGGTAGAGGGGATAAATTGTCGATAAGCAAGTAAGAAGAGCACACGACAATGTTGGTGGTAGAGAGGGCGGTGAAGGAAGGGAAACAGCTGATATGAATTGGCTGTAAGAAGGAAATGAAAACGCAGGTAACTAAATGTATACCATGTGACAAATTGATACATAACTCGTGCTATAAATTGCATAAAATATATGATCAAGAAGGGGATCTTGTTGCATGTAGAGGAGCAACGGAAACAGCTTGCATCAGAAGAGATAAGCTGGTTGAAGAGAGCTCGGAAACCGAATCGGTGTGTAGTTTGCTAGGTGTGAAAAGAAGGCGTCAGCAAAATGTGGAGATGGATATGGAAATAAAAATTGACTCAGTCTTTGTTTGACCGCCGTACGTATCGGATGTTTATACGAAGCGAGCGTCGTACAGAACAATGAACAGATTATTTCTAAGTTCCTTGGCACTCTGTGCCACAGTGTTATATATTAGTTTTTTCTTTTTGCTCTCTATTTTTTTTTCTCCACTACAATTTAAGTGTAAAGTGCCAGTGCACTTTATTACCCTCCTAGACAAGATGTCTCAACCGCAACAATCTACTATGAGCCATGCAGCACGAACAGCAACAAGATCTTACGCTTCATCGTCCAACAGGCAGACCTCCCCTAGGAAGGACCAAGGTATTATCATAGACGCATGTAATGGATTAACGACTACATCGATAGTCTCGAACAAATAGTAAATACTACCGACATCAGATTTATTTCAAGAATCTCCAACAATAGATTATCTGTCTTTCTCACCAACCCTGAACTCACAAATCAAATATCAGAAAACTACAACACTATTACAGTCAAAGGGAATATCCTCGAACTTCGTCCATTTGTTAATAAACTGAAAAAAATTATTATATCTAACGTCTGCCCTGTAATCCCTCATGAGATTACTGAAAATGAATTTACCAAACTGGGAATTACAATTGCTTTGAAAGTTTCCTTTCTAAGGGCTTCCACTAATAAACCTGGACGGGCGCATATCCTAAGAGTCAGAAGACTGGTTTATATCGAACCAGCTAATTTAGATAAATTACCGGAATCGATGTTAATTTCATATGAAGATACTGCTTATAGAATTTATACCGCTACAGAGGCTCCCAAATGCTTCCTTTGTGATAAACACGGTCACTTTGCAACACAGTGTGAAAAAAATAGCAACAATAATAATACAATCTCGGCCATAAGTGACCATAAGTGATTTTCTCTCTCTGTCTCGAATAACTCTCCTGGCTTGCTCACATTTCTCCCCGCCAACTCTCTTTCCCTACTTTCGTCCACTCCTGTCACCGCTACGTCCCCTCTACCCATTGACTCCTCTTCCTCTCCTCCAAATGACGCCCGTAACAACAATAATAACCAAAATAATACTTCAGTCTATTAATCGCCTCAACCTCCCTGTGTAACCGAATCAATCCCGAATTTACAACATAAACGCACAAGCTCAGTTATTTCCTCTAATTCTTCTATTGACACTGGACCAAATAACCCAAATCCTTCTACTTCCGAAATTAATATACAAAATGTCAACATCACAGTCAATCAAGTTAAACCACCCCTCAAAAAACAAAAAAAAACCGTTGAATCTGAACCTAATTATGAAGCCCTACTTGCATCAGTCAAACCTATACTCGATGACCCCACCCAAAGTTTTGAATTAAATTATCTCCAACTTAAAAGCTTCCTTGAAAACTCTCATGGAACGTCCAAGGTCTATGAAATTGCACTGGATTATACAACAAATATTCCCAAACTCATTCAAATGCTATCTAACCTCCACAAATCCCTCACCAACAGGAACATCAAATCACGCTTCACTAGAATCATTAACCGTTTGAACCTTAAAACCCTTTCTGACCTAGACACCGAACTCTCGGCTCCAAACACCTCTGACTCCGAAACATTTTAAACCCTTCCCGTCATTTGATGGAACACATTTATACAATGGAACCTAAACGGGTTCTTTCCCAGACTACCTTACACACATAAACTTATTCATGATAAAAATCCTAAAATCATTGCTTTACAAGAAACACATTTTTCTACTTCTTCTACTGCTGCGCTTAAAGGGTTTCAACGATATAACACGAACCGCCTTTCCAATACTGCCAGCGGCGGTGTTGCTATTTTCACTAAAAAATCCATCCTTTCTAGGCAGATTCATATACACTTCAATCTGGAAGTGATTGCTGTTGAACGTCGTCTACCTACTAAGTTAACTGTATGTAGCATATACCTTCCAAACTCCCAAAGTTTCAGTCTAAATGATCTAATTAATATCAACTCACAATTACCCAGACCTTTTATAATTACGGGAGATTTTAATGCGCACAATCCCATATGGGGTTCTAATAAATATGATTCACGTGGTAGAATTATCGAAGATTTCCTTCAGGATCGTGATGTCGTCCTCTTGAATAACGGTAACCCTACCCGTTTTTGCGCATCCAGTGGAACCGAAAGCTCCATTGACCCAACTATAGCCTCTTCAATCATTGCCAGTGATCTCGACTGGTATGTTCTTGATGACCTTTATGGCAGTGACCATTACCCCATCATTACTACCTTCTCCGATCATTTTACCACTAATAATATCAACCACCCTATCAAACAACCTCGTACTATTTACAACTATAATACAAGTTGATGTAGCACATTTAATTCATTTCGTCTCAAAGTGGCCTTGCTTCAAATTAAAAGATAGACCTTACTTAAAAGTATTTTATATGCGTGCTATTGCTCTAATGATAGGCTGTAAATCTATCAGAGCTTTTGTATACATATTCTTATTAACTTGCATTGTGGCACTGCAACTGAGAAATGACACTGTCATTACAAAATTATATATAGAAAATACTTATACCAAAAAAAGACTCATTACAGTAAATGATGCTAAAGATGCACTACTAGAACAAATAAAGTATCAAGAAGTAATGATAGCGAACCTTGAGGAATCTATGGCAAAATCTGAAACTAATCCAAAAGATGATTGCATTCCTGAGTCAGTTGATTTCTTGAATGACGAAGGCATCACCCAGACTCATCAATGGATTAGAAATCTCATTTCGGAAGCCAAGATTGATGATCAAGAAATTCCAGCTGAAAATGATATGAAAATAGATTTTAATGCTTATTATTGTCCAAGTTTCGTAGAAAAATTAGAAAAGCCTGGTAAGAAATTTATTTTATGGACAGCGGCTATGACACCAACTATGGAAGGACATGCTACATCAAGTTATGTAGAAGATTATTTTTCTGAATTGAAAACAGAAACTATGAAAGGGTTGGGAGGACCGAATGTACTTACGTTCTTGAGAAGACATATTCCTCAATTGATTGGTGGAGCAAACTTGTTTGGCGCAGCCCTTAAAAACCAAATCACTGTGATCACAGATCCTACAACTAGCACAGAGCATGATACTTCCGTAGAAGAGGCTGCTATACTCAGTCCTTCTAAAAAGAAAATTCATATTGACGATTCAGATTTATTGCCATATGAAGCATGGCGAGGCTAAGTAAATAAAGATGTGACATTAACCGATTCTAATGAATCACTTAATATCAATAATGTAAAATTAAATATTGAAGGAGATGAAACTGAGAAATATCAAAATCTTACCTCGATAATTCCAGCTGAACCTGTATGTAACAGTACTCTCTTAGATCATTCGTGCACGACCTTGTCTGTGGATGATTCTGAAAATGAAAAAATATATAACAAAATATAAACAAGAAATTGAAGTAAAATAAAAGAAATTAGGATTCTATTTTACACCGAATCCTACTTTCAAAGATGCAAAAAAGTATTGAAACTACATAAAAAAAAAATGTTCATATTACCTAATGGTTCCATTTCCAAATTTTTAAAAATTGATGGAAAGACTATATTTTCATCCAGAACCTGTCCTTTTGACTCCATCATTCAAATTTTACATTCAGCTGCAATACAAGATTCAAATTATTAAAAGAAATTTATTAAAAGAATTTTATGCTGTAAAACTTAACGAAGGCTCATCAAATGATTTACAAACCTTTTCTTTGGATGCAGAGGATTATTTAATATCTGCATGGTCTAAATTTTTCGCATCAGTGCTAACTGCTACAAAAATGTATTATTGCAGCAATCAAAATTGTCCCCAAGGATCAGAATATGTTCATTTCCTCTCAGTGAACTATAACACAATTATGAAGAATGGTTTTAGATAACTTCAAAAAGCATTGTGTTATAACAAGCAATTATATAACATAATATGTAATTTATGTGGTTGTAAAAGCACACAAGTTACAACTACAAATTTTCAAATTTGTGTCAAATTGGACATTTAAATGTCCCTTAAATTTAGCCACGTACCATATATGATGACATACTTTGCGCATGCGCACATACAATTGCGAAGGTAATGTTTGGTCGGAAATTCTCCCACACGGAGTCAAATAGTATTGCTTCTTACTGATTTGTTGATTGAAATGAAAGACAGATTTGAGCCATAAATTATGATGCAATTTATTGGCTCGTTGGGGAAAAGCCAGTGCCATAAAAACCCCGATTAGGTGAGATGGAGTTAAAAACTCGCTACAAGGTTATGCCAGCTGTCGGAACTAAGTTCGCTACAGACTGGCCGTTGTATCCGACCCTCGCGAATACAACATGAAAGAACGATCGCCAGGGATCGCCACCGCCAGGGGTGTTGGGAGAAGACCACGTGGTCGTTGTGATACGCGTGATTAACAATAATTAATAATACACGACTGACTCGACTGACAGATCACGAATGGAACTAACTAAAACTGAACATATACGCGGAACAACAAAACGTCATCTCGTTCGAGTATCGAACAGGTAATAAACTTCAATTTAATCAGTACAATAAAATAGTAGATATTACACTAAATTTATCAAGTTCTTAATAATAATTTAACTCTTCTTAAAACCACCAAATGATTCTAAATAAGAGTAACGCAAAAAGAATAACTTCATAAAAATTCATTTGCCAACTTCACAAAACAAAAACTGGTTCTGAAATGACTATTTTCAGGAGAAATTTTAACTCCTTAATTATAATTTTATTCTCCTTAAAACCACCAAACGATCCTAAATAAAAATAACGCAAAAAAATATTTTCATAAAAATTTTTTTGCTAACTACACGAGAAAAAAATGTTTAATTACAAAAAAGGTATCAACTCCTTAATTATAATTTTATTCTCCTTTACACCACTAAACAACCACCAATCATTATATGAAAAAAAAACTTCACGTCGGTTATGAGGACGGCATGACAAAGACACAGGGCCTAGTGGAATAAATCCTGCGTATGGAGGTGCTCCCAGTAGAAGAAAAGGCCACGGTTAGAGAGGTGACCTGGGCGCACAAGGCCCTCCAAACCTCAGCCGTGGAGGAGGCAAACGGCGGGAAGAAGAGAGCAAGGCAGTCACCGCCGGAGAGAGACACCGAGGGAGTCACAAAGAACAAGCGGTAAAACTGAAGGCTTCCAAGAGGAGAAACGGACCCGGGTCGCGGGCCGCTCCCGAGCCTGGGCAGGAAACGAGGCCCAATATGGGGGACCGGATCGAGAGGAAGTCGGTCCTCTCTAGCGCGGCATTCGCACAATGGTCGGAGGTAGTTAAAAAAAAAGAACCGGACTAAAAGGGCGGAACCAGTGAAGGAGAGAAAACCCCCAGCTCCTCTTGTGAGAAGCGAAAAGGCACCGACAAGTGTGGGTCCCAAGAAGCTAAGCCGGCCCAGGAAGGACGCTGTCAAGATTACGGGTCTTGACCGCAAAAAAGGGTTCGCTGTGATCAGGCAAATCGTTCAGGCGGTCAACCCAAAGGAAATGGGGGCCAAGTCTGGACAAATGAAGAGGACACGCCAGGGCGGCCTGCTTATCGAGGCCGAAGGCATGACCTCGGTTCAGGTGAGTGCCTTTGGGAAGGCGGTAGAGGGCGTTGCGGTGTTGAGGCCGGAGTGGCCGTAAGCGTACCCACGCCGAAGACAATGGTCGAGGTTCTGGGTGCGTCGAGATTCGCCGGCCCCGAGGATGTTAAGCGGGCCATCCGAAAGGTGGCTGGACAGCAGTTGACGGGAAGCGAAGAGGTCCGGGTAATGCAGGGCAGGCGTGCCTTCGATGGGAACCTAAAATATAAGGTCCATGTCCTGGAGCAGTTCGGGAGGGTCATTGTGGGCAGAGGAGCGATTCAGCTTATGTGGGTCCGCTGCAGGGTGAGACTGGCGGACGCCGTGCAGAGATGCCTGAAGTGCCATGGCTTTAGGCACTTCATAGCTAACTGTAAGAGTAAAGTAGACAGGCGGGCCAAGTACCTGAGATGCGGCAACGAGGGGCACAAGGTGACCGAGTGCACCCAGAAGCCCCAGTGCCTTACATGCAAGGAAGACTTGCACACTTACGGGAATCATTACCCTGGAGGGGCCACATGCGCCGCGAGGTGGGGTGGAAAGACCCAGTCCGCCAGAGGCCAGAGACCCAGAAGGACATAATACAGAGATGCTGAAAGTGCTCCAGATCAACTTGAGACACGGGCAGGCTGCCCAGAATCTGTTGGTGAAGAACGTGTGCAGTGGGGGTGTCGATGTTGCAATTATCTTCGAACAGTACATGAACCTCGAGGCGGACGGATGGCCTTCGGACACAAGCGGCCGAGTGGCAATATTGATCTGCTCGAAAGTCCATGCGGTGTCCAGGGTGCACGCCGCAGGCGGGGGGTACTGTGCCGTCAATGTGGCCGGGATGGCATTAGTCTCTGTCTACTTGACACATGCCGCCACGGGGCTCCAGGAAGACGAATTCCTGACGGCACTCGGAAATGTATTCGACGTCCCCCTTCGGGACGTCATTATTGCCGGGGACCTAAATGCATGGTCAATGGCATGGGGCTCAGAGAGTACCAACGCGAGAGGACAAAAAGTGGAAGAGTTCATGGCCGAAAAAGAACTGTGCTGCGTGATGGAGGGCCGCGACAAGACCTTTGTCGGCAGTGGACGCGGTTCCCGAATAGATATCACGTTAGCGCGAAGGCAGTGTACAGTGACGGTCTCCGAATGGACTGTGAGACCGGAAGAAACGCTGAGCAACCACTTGGCCATTACCTATACTATCACGCCGAGGGCGGGCACCACCAACAAGCCCGTTGAATGGCGGAAATAGTCGGTCCCCACAATGGACGAGGAAATCTACTTGGCCAACTTCGCGTGGTTGTGGAGAGAGCCCACGGAGGGAAGAGCAGCGGAGGAGCCCGACGAACTGCTGCAAGAAACGGCAAGTGCCTGCATAAAAAGGGCGGGCACCACTAGCAGAGAAAGGAAGTACTAATAGAGTAGCGAGCTGAGCCTCATGCGCTCAGAGGCAACCAGACTCAGGAGAATAGCAACCAGACTCCATGGTGCGAGGCAGACACAAGAGTGGGCCGAAGCTAATGTAAAGTATAAGGACGCACGCAAAAATTTTGAAAACGGAATCAGAACTGCCAAGGCAGCTGCCTGTGGTAGATTCCTTGACGAGCTTAAGAGCGACATTTGGGGCAGGCCATACACGACGGTTACTGGCAAAATGAAGTCCAGGAAACCGGTGCCGCCCGAGAGAGTTAGAGAGTCCATCGACGACTTATTCCTCAGAAGTGGGAGAGTCGAGGACTTCGATCGGCTCGCGGGGAGCGTCGAGCACCGCGAGTACGTTACGAATCATGAGGATGACTTTGATTTTGTAAAGACATTTTTTGGTCCTTCGAGCCGGATAACGCGCTTTCACGGATTTTATTGTCACGGCTGAATTGACACGGGCTTTTATTCTTTTATTTCTGTAATTATATCAGAGTTGACTATCATGTTAAAAGATATTGAAGGACGTATCAAGTTACACGAATCACGGTTTACTATCATAAACGTGTTTGCTACTAAAGCAAAGGACGCGGCTTTTAAGGATATAGGGGTACATACGATTCGGGCCGGACTAGAGCATATGGTGGCTCAGTTCAAGAAATTTGATATTGATCATGAGAAGATCATGATGTCTCGTGATCCGAATTTGGATAGTTCATCCTATGTTAAATCGGAAGTTTACTCAAAATGTTCGGCTAGTTTTTTGAAGCCAAAAGTGACCTATCAAGTAAAATTGGATGAACTCTCAGGGAGGGCTGCGGATCCGACACAGCCGGATATTATTCACAAATCGAGGTCTACCTCTCACTTCCAGTCGATCAAGTTGCCTAAATTCTCTGGTATCGTTTCCGAATGGCATTCTTTCAAAAGCCTTTATACTTCGTTTATTTACAATAACAAGGAGTTGCCTATTATTGAGAAAATGCACTATCTAGTGTCTTCTCTTACCGGGTCGGCTCTCGAGAAGGTGCAGAATCTGCCCTTCACTGAGGAGGCTTTTCAGCCTGCTTGGAGGCAACTAACGGGCTATGACAACCCTCGATTGTTGAGGCGAGAGATTTTCGAGCGGTTGTACTCGCACCTCCGATTAAAGCACGATCGGCCGGAGCGCTGGACTTATTGGTCTCAGAGGTTAGACAATGCATGGAGTCTCTGAAGGAATCAGGGATTCC
The DNA here is from genome assembly GCA_003055095.1 of Goniozus legneri. Classification (NCBI taxonomy): domain Eukaryota; kingdom Metazoa; phylum Arthropoda; class Insecta; order Hymenoptera; family Bethylidae; genus Goniozus; species Goniozus legneri. The sequence continues at coordinate 1,427 of NCVS01000488.1, read as the reverse complement.
GATTGCTTCATGGGATCCTTTGATAGTTTTTCATTGTACAAGATTCCTTGATCTGAATACCCGTGAGTCTTGGGAGTTGAAAAACGGTGTTTGCTCTGAGAAGCTTCCCCTGGAGGAGTTTTTGGGTTTCCTGCAAGGCAGAGCAAGAGGTTTGGGCAATGCTCAGAATGCTGCGTTGACTTTGAGAGCCACTTTAGGTGCCAAACCTTCTTCGAGTTCATCAGTGCACTCTGGTGCAAGAAAGGTTTCTGCTAATATTGCTTCGGCACCAGAAAAATGCACGTGCTGCAGTGGGCAGTACTTCATCACACGGTGCCCACGGTTTCTGGCTAAGTCGAATGCACAACGACGGGATTTCGTTACGACTAACAGATTGTGCTACAACTGCCTGGGCGGACACGGGGTTGCACAATGCCGTTTGTCAAGGCGGTGTCAGGATTGCGGAAACGCTCACCATTCTCTGATTCATATGGGATCGAAATCAGTTACTTCTTCTGCAGCAAACGCATCTTCGGTTAACAAGGTTAACGAAGCTCAGAAAGCTACTGTTAAACCTCCTGAGGTTGAGAAAGTCATTCCTTCGGTATCGGCTTCTTCTACTCAGACGGCGAAACCTGTTTCAACAGGTAACTAGGATTTTGATTTTCTTTTATGGTTTTAATGCTACGGTTTCCTTTCTTCGGTTTTTCTCGCTACGGTTTTTTCTCCTTACGGTTCTCCTGTCAACGGTTTTTCTTTCCACGGGTTTTCTCTTCTCGGTTTTTATTCTTATAGGTTTTTTTATGTTTTTGTTACAGTGACGCTATCATCTGTCCTTTTAGCTACTAATCTAGCTTTTTCACGGTCTGACTCTGGGTCAGTTTTGCAGCTTCGGTTTTTAATCGACACCGGTTCTGAATGCTCGTTTATCACGGATCATCTTTCACGACGTTTACATTTGCGATGTATTCGTACGCCTTCTAACACCATCGGAATCGGTGGTGTTTCTTTAGGGTTATCTCGCGGTTTAGTTAATTTAACTCTAAACTGGCTCTATTCACCATCTTCGTTATCGGTTAATGCCTTAGTGCTAACCAGGCTAATGCCAAAGTTACCTTCGTTCGGTGCAACTGATATACACCACAAGCTTTTCGATCAGCTTGATGTAGCTGATCCGGATTTTTCGTTTTCTCGGCCTATTGATGTAATTCTAGGCGCGAATGTTTACGGTTCATTGATTTTACCAGAAATCATAAAATTGGATAACGCGCTCATAGTCTAGAATTCGATATTCGGATGGGTAGTTATTGGGCCTACTTACCTTCCCTCATTGGATTCCTTTGTTTCTTGCTCTGCTTACGGTACATCGGACGAGGCGAATATTGTACCCTCACCCACCTCTTTCCTAACCCTTAAGGCTTTCGTAACCCCTCCCCCCCCCCCCCCCC